>CCAG010023687.1:0-98005 GCA_001077435.1 Glossina morsitans morsitans
TTCTGAATTCTTTTTCATAGCTGAACGCTGATGACAGCTTATAGGTAGTTATCTTTTCTGCTTTGTATATATATATATATATGTCATTTATAATATATTGAAAAGTTTTGAAATTGAATTTATTATTAACTCATGATTATATGAATTTTTTTTTTTTTTTTCATATAAAAGCTTTCCTGGAGATTAATGGAAGATTTATTTATTCTAAAGAAGTTTTTTGAGTAAATAGTAAGAAATTTCTAAATTAACTTTTTATACGATACGATCCATTTTATAATAAAGAAGTTGAGTTTTCTCGGTTGTGCTTACATTTGTTGAATCGGATTACAAGCAAATATTAGGGCTTCAAATTGAAAGTCGCGACTTGCTTATATGCATATACTTGCTCTAAGATGAATGGAGCTTTCTGATGTGTTATATATTCTCGTTTTGTCAATAGTTTCCCTGAAAGAAGAAGAATAAAAAACGCTAGTGCTTTTTACACGTTGCTGACTTATTTGAATAAATATTGACAATACATCCTTATGCTCTCAGATCTATTCATACGGCTGGATATGTAACACAAAGCACATTTTCCTTACATGTTATCATGTTGTAATGTCTGCCAAATGATTGGCGGGGGAGAGGCGGAAGAATACAAAAAACACCTTGATACCTGTTATAATGTTTTATTTTTCTTCTTCTTGCCTTTTCTTTTTTTCTTCCAAGCATTCAATCATACAAACATTTATCCACAATTTGGTTTTGCAGTTTCTTGTTAAAAAGTCAGTAACACTTGGTTTTTTACGAATACTTTCTGGGTAGTCTGACTATTGTGACAATTGATAATGCCATTGAACGAATCTTGGGTACCCATCGCTTTTGCTAATTATAACGAATTTTTGTAATCGTTATGGGCGTATTATTTCAGCGATTGAAAATTTTTACGCATTGAAAATGTAAACAACTATGGCGATCTGCAGCGATCCGCTGAGAACGTACATACTGAATACAGCATTTTTTTTTACTGTTTGCGAGAACGAGATATATACATATATGCTGCAAGATTATTGGCTCTTTAAAGAAAATTTTCGGATGTTACGATTTTTCTTTTGTCAAGGTTTCTAAATTCATCTACCAGACGTCCGATCCTCTGGCTGATTCTTTACTGAAATTCATTCAAACTGTCCCTCTCACCCTCACAACCAATGGAACAACTCATCACAAAATTTCTTCTTCTTATTTTATTAGTGGACAGGCCTCTCAGTTTACAGGCCTTATCCATTCTTCGTCTTTTACAAACCAATGCTTGCAAATAAAAAGAATTTTTCTAAAGCTCCGAAAATTTTTGGCGAAATTCAGAAATTCAATTAATTTCTGGAAATTGGGTTAAGACGTCAAGTGATTTAATCTTCGAATTTTTTTTTTTTTTTTAATATCGGAGAACCAAGGGTAAGGCCATAAGTTATCATGCCTTTCGTATGATTGAGAAGTGATCGAAATCAAGTTTTCTGAGTTATTTTCTAAAACGCTTTAATTCAGTACATTATCATGATTAAAGAAATCAATGTTGAGACGAACCTGAAAGAGTTATTCGCAAATTTGTCATTGCAGGCGAAACTCAAAATTAAAGTTCCTGCCTCTATGATTATAAGAATCTCTTGATCTTAGTATTTAGGGGACCTAATAATCAGCATCAAAGAGAAATACTTTCAAAATATTAGTCTTTAGTTACTCATATGTCATATCTCATATCTCAGCATTAATTACTTTTAAGCTTTTTACAATTTTAGTAAAGCATTCAGGATTCGTTCGAATGTAGCCCTTTTGCAGTTAGTTATTTTTTATTTTCACTACCATCCTTTCCTACATTTTGTAAAGATTTCTGCTGCTATTTTTCTTACTTCTTTTTTTGTTTTCCCCTCAACACTTTCATGTTATGCATTCTACTGCAAACATTCACTTGTGACTTTGATGCCGCCAAAGCTGTCTTTTCATTGTATTTCCTTCCTTTTTTTATTTCATTGTCTTTTTGTCAACTTTTCCTTTCGTTGCGCTGACTGACAGCAACAATAATACAGATATACCTCAGCATGTCTATGTAAATTTTTCATGCAGATGCACTACATAAGGGTTTGTTTGAATTTTTAAGTATAGACTTTGTCACCTCTTTTTTTCTCTCAGCTTTTAAATTTGAATGTACGCATGCATATGAATATGTGTATATTTATTCACTACATGTGGATATATTTTCTATTCCTTGTGCATATGCGATAGACAATGCCTATCACCACGTTTGTAACATTCTCGAAATAATTTTAAGAGTTCTCGTCAACAACGTATATCATGTGATTGGGGGAACAAAAAAATTCCTCAAACAGTTTGATTTTGTTGCTGTCATTAGAGTCATTTTGGACGAAATGGTTTATTGATTGGATTGATTGGTTGGAAGACAATTTTTCACTTAATGAACTTACGCGCTCGCAATTATCGTAGATAACGAAATGCACTCACTTCACTTGTACACGTATTTTCAATTAGGATTAGTTTTCGGCCATGCACCTGGTTTCCGATTTCCTTTTCTCTGATTCGTAGAAATTGAATGAAGGACTCAAAATTATTGCGGAAAAATAACAGTTATACCTAAAGGATCTCCATCCAAAAACTTTGCCGAAAATTCAAAAAAATTTTGCAATTTTTAATGGAAAATTCGATTCAGATAGTACGGAGAGAAGACATCATGTTTATCAGGCTCTCTCTCTTGTACGTATTTTACAGATAGTGGGTATCGAAGATTCATTGTAAGACGTATAAAATTTATTCACTTTTTTATAAAGCCATGATGATGTATAGGCGTCATTAAAGAAGACCGAAAAAAAAGCACAGATACGTATGAAGCACTTTTTATCTAAAAAGTCTTACAAATATTCCGAAGCAAAGCACATCTGCTTAGTCATTCCGTTTTAAGTAACATTTTGAAGTAAAGCGATGGGGTTGTGCAAGTTTTCAAGTTGAAAATTCTTTTTTTAACTCATTTTCAAGATACAGTTTGACTTTTATGGCTCACCGTTAACTTATATCATTTCCTTACTCAAGATTGTGTAGAAATATAGTTCAATGCACACGTAAAAGATAAACATATCAGTAAAGATTAAAGTAGGTTTGCATAAATGTTTACAACTTTTCACACTAATCGAATAAAATTATAAGGAATAAAAAAAAAAAAAACACAAAACACAAAACTTGATATCTTGATGTAAAGAAATCACACATATATAGGATGAATTTCATAAACAGATATTTTACAACTACGGCATACAATATTTATTATTCAGCATTGAAGTTTGAGGACCTGAAGGTATTTTGATTACAATTGCAAAAAAAAAGGCAAGGAACAGCAAAATCAAATTCAGAGGCATTTAACGAACCTCCGCCTATGTGTGACTTTCAAATTTCAACATAGGCTGGACACCTCATAAAGTGTATGTTCGGTTCGGAAACGTCTGTATGTTCTTTCGAACTCTCACATAGACCGAAAACCAAATAAACAATATTAAATTTGGATTGTCTCTGCATGTTCTTTGTTCTGCATTGTCTGTGTAGAACGGAGGATTCATAAGAGGTACACATAGTTAACCAAAAGTAAATTCAGAGCCTTTTTAAGAATGACCGACCGTCTGTACATTCCTGATATCTCCGTTCATTGCTGAGACCTCTTAATCGGTATGAACAGTTAAGAAAAATGCAGTTGTAATGCTTGTGCACGGAAATGATCGTTCGTACCGAGCAGAGACCTCAGTCAAGAAAAAGGAAAATCCAAGACCCTTTACGGTGCATTCTTTCCCACGTCCATAGATGTTGATCTGAAATTTTGCATTAGGATGATTGAAAAGTCCGATGGAGAACAGATTCCATTAAGCCAACTCACATTCTCGTAAACAATAGAAAAAAGCTACATAGGAGAGTATCATTCTCACTTTTTTTCTTATATGTAAGTTCAACTAGCGTCTTAGTTAAATAATCGTATAAAGCGTAAAAATTTATGAGAAGATTTATATTTTCCTATATATAAATTATACACAGAAATGCAATATTTCCTATTATCCTTCTCGTCGTAACATGGACTGATCGAAAAGAAGCAAAAACCGAAAAAAAAGAAGAGAAATATACTATTACATGCAGAAAATCTACATAAAATGCAATAACAACACTTCACCGTAGAAATCATAAATTTATGATATGTAAAATTATGTATGCTGTAGTGTATCAAAAAGTTATTTGTCAGACATTGAATATTCATAGATTATGACATCAAAAAAAAAAAAAGAAAAAAAAGAAAGAGAGATAGAAAAGTCTCTCTGGGCATCCACTTGTATGCGCATATGTACGTTGTCAATAAAATGAACTTCAAAAACCATATAAATATACACATGTATACATATATATATATATATATATATATATATATACATTTATATACATACGTATATAGATATAGATATCGCATACTTGTGTGCATAGGAAATCTTGCCACTGTAAAGCTAAGGATATGATTGCAATTTACCAACACATATTTATTTTTTGTATAAATCATAACATCGCTAAGGAATATTTACGTTTTTCAACAAAACCTTAACATGACAGTTTGCATTTTGTGTTTTCATTTTTTTTCTTTTTTATTCGATTTTATTTTTCTTATGCTATATAGTGGTTGGTTGTATGGTATATTTGATTAAGTGCATGTATATTATTATAGAACATATAGTTCCACAAATTTGTCACAAATTACATTTGCTCATGTCGTCAAGTCAAACTGACGACAACTGTTGACAATGACCAACCAACATATAAAACATATCAACCTGGTTTGCAACATTTGTTACATTTATATACTCACTATCTTATAAACACATAAGCATATAATGTAATGTCTAACTATATACATTTGTACATAATAAATAATTCCACAAAAAAAAAGTAAGGTTAGTTTTTCTTGCCTATAAGAAAGTACACTGAAATGAAATTTTTTGCGAAAATTGTCATAAGGAAACCCTTTTCACTTATTGCAAATAGCATTCCCAGCGTCGCTTAGGTTGGCAAAAAAAAATTTGCTCTTTTAACTCTTCAACACTTTTGCCTGTAAATGCACTATTGATGCGAAGGATGCTTGGGCATTTTATCTTCCTACGGTAATGCTATGATTTGCCGCCTTTCTAACTTTTTCCCCCTCCTCCAACTTCTTCTTTTTCATCCTGTAAAATTTTTCTAATATATGGAACTCAGAAGGTATGTACACCTTATTAGACAAAAAAAAGTAACAAAAAAAAGGAAAAATTGGGAATGCAACGGATTAAAACGGTTAATTTAATCTCTAGTTAAAATAGTCAGGGTATTCTAATTATCGCCTGAGTAAGCTAACCATCCATTGAAGAAATTCAAAAAAAGAAACTTTACTAAGACAATTTTAGATTATTGTTTTTCCCTTCCGCTTTAACGTAGGGGAGCTATAACAACTGAGGATGGACATCTAAAAAAAAAATTTTTTTTCGTCTTAAATTCATTTAAATCAAGAGCAGAATTGTGCACTAAACGAAACCATCCTATACCGCCCTCAATAATACGATGCTCTTGACGGTAGCATACCAAGTTGCACTGACGCGTTGAACTCGTATATTGCACAGACTAAATTGTTTTACAGGTGTTACAGATGTTCACCAATTATATGGTTCGTATTGATTTGGACCTAGTGAGATCCATCCATATCGGTAAAACAGCCGTCATCTGGTCTTTTGCTCTCAGTCTGAATTTCTCACTTTTATTGGGAGTAGAGCCTTATGAAAATCATATGTCTGAGATAAAGCTTATATTCAAGCTGAACTTGTGGGCTAAGCGAGACTGTTCTAATAACTGCTAATAGGCGTTGAATTTATATTTTGGCAGTGTAGCAGAATTATTAGTTGTCCTATAATTAAGGAATAAAAAACTCAAGCGATGTCATGACGTAGCCTCAGAAAAGTAAAACGTCCTTGTAGAAATTGCACTGAAGTACTGCTACTTGGAGAAGACTGTCCATCTTTCTGCTGACCTTTACTCGTTGTTTAAATTATAATATTTTGTCTCTTTGGCTTATGGAGATACTAGAAGATGGGAGAAAGAGAAGATAAGTAGTAGGTCTGTACACAAATGCTGCTTTTAAAAGTTAGCCTTCGTTTGTACCCCTTCTGTATCTATAGTCTCGCAACGTTTTTTAACTTGACTGTGCGTTTCATTGAATTCTTGAAATCGAAATTCAAGTCTTTAAATGGGAGTACCCTCTTTTTACCGCAGTCGAGCGAGAAAGTCTTTTTGCTCCGGTTAAAAAAAAAAAAAAAAAAGAAAATAGTTTCTCTTAGTGTAAACATAAACCGATAAATTATATAAAAGAGTAGAATAACATTTTATATCTTCAAATATATGCATTAAACACGCAAATACTAGTCCCTCGTGTTTTACCTGCAAAAAAAAAAAAGAAAAAAAAAACTAACTAAGTAAAGATTAAGTCAAACACAAAATAACGAAAATTGAAATTAAATTGACTTTGTTGTTATTTTCGGGCGTGTAATCATCTTCACTTTTGTAAATGTGTAACGTAAAGTAAGTTTTTTTTTTATTCTCATTCAATTTCTTCCTTTCTGAAGAAAATGCGGTTGAAAAAAAAAATAAATAAAAAAAAATATTAAACACTAACAAATACTACAAATGCAAATTAGCTTTAATGGCTTCTTGGCAGGTGAGCAATTTCATGGCTGAACATTGCTTTACACGCTTCATGCTATGTTAAGTTTTCTATGCATTCGTATCAGATTTGATCAGTAAGCTCTCTGAAATGTTTTAATACCCTATACACGAATAGTGTTAACAAAAGCCTGAGAAATACGTTCGTGGCATTCGTGGGCGGGCTTAACTACTGCGCACATGTATGCAAATGTGCGCTTCATTTTATGCAAGTGTGAGTTCTTGAATGTAAGACTCCATTGACAGTTTGAATTTTATCGGGCGAACAAATGTTAAACAAGTATGAAAATTTTTTAGATTATTTCAATTGAATTGCATTAGTGCCTCAAAGCAAAAACTAAAATACATCGGTGCAAATGCGTTCACACATATACACACACACGAGCTACATTATCGCGCTTGTAAATGTGCTACCGATTTACCTGCGTATATATGTTCTTATATGTATTTATGCACCTGTTTAATCTAAGATTATGAAATTTCCATTGCATACATTACGGAATAACGGTTTTTACAAAATTTTATATATGTATTTCAAGCATGTTAATGTATTTATTAAATAGACTTTAACAAAAATCTCTGTTGTAATGAAAATTTTTATTTCTAAATTTTTACCCTTTCATCGAAAAGCAAATGGAACTTCATTTCGTATTCACATATTCATTACTATCGAAAAAAACATATATCTCTTTGATACCTTGACATCAGTTTTTTTTTTTTTCTAATACACATGAGCTTTCCTTTAGCGTCCCCACTTTGCAGATTTCGGTTGAATATAGCAATGAAGCTGAATCCACTATAATTACTAGCTACTTAAGTAGTTAAGTTAAAATGTGGAAAAATCATAAGAGAAAAATCTCTATTTCAATATTTTCGGATCAGTCACGTACGCATCGTACTATTTATAGTTCCGTCGCAAATGTACTACTAATCTGCCTGCTGCTTTTTTCACAAGCCTTTCATTATATTATTACTTATTTTCTGACATAAAGTATTGACTTGTTCATAATAATCATTCAATTCTTTGCGCCCTTTGCTTGTGCACCTTGTCTTCTTCTTTTTCTAAAAATCAACAAATCGGCAAAGAGGTTTCATTGCACTGAAAGAAAAGACTATTTCCTCCGAATTCACATCGCTATTCTATTGCATACTTAGTTGATAAGAAAATTAGCGGCGCATATATATATACATATATATACGTGTTTAATTCCTGGTAAGGTAAACCTTACTCTAATTCCGATTGTGGCCGCAGTTATATTGAATGCTTGATTAGTAAAGACCGTAATGATCGGGCATATACCTCCCACATTACGACAGCTGCCCCTATTCCCTATTTTATGTTTCTCGGTCAACATCGATTTTACTTCAGGTACGGACAACATGCTCTGAGTAACTGATCCAAGAAAAAAAAAAAAGTTTTCTAACTGCACGATATTAACTGTACATATTTCTTTGAGTGTAACTATTGGTATATAATTGAAGGAACACATTATTGCTCGGGGGGTGTTTTGTTTGCATACATATACACATAGTGTCCTTTCAACGGTAATACTGTTATACTTTCTTATTTGGAGTTAACCGTTCGACCCTCTTAGGCAAAGGAGCCGCTGGGAATAAAGCTTTTTGTTCTATAAGCACAAATCGTCACCAATTAGTTTCTTAACCTCTTATTATATGTGACGCCTTTGAGCATTTCACGTTTTAATGGTTGCTTTGTTGGTTTGGTTTAATTTATCGGGATTTAATATTTTGTACGTTTATGCGTAAATAACATAACAAGTGCTCTAAATTCCTTCAATGAATATTTAAAATGTTTTAAAGACATTCCTATGGCACATTTTTTGTGGAATAAAGTTTGTTACTATACATTATATAGTTAAGCGAATGGTTCTACATTAGTTATCCAGTTAGTTAGAGCAGTCATTTTTTTATAATTAATCAAACTCCCGACAATGAGGTGTAGTTTCAATTTGCAGTCTTGAGCTCATGGCCGTGCAGATCTTGTGTATTTAATATTTTGTGAGCGTATCAGATAGACATCGCTACTACCAACACGGTGTACACCCGGCCGATTGACAGTGCTTGGATGTAGCTACAACGTAACACTTACCGATCCTTACTAAATTCCTATATCCCTAATAGACTGCGATAACACCATATCTCTATCTCTATTTCCTCGTTACTCGCTTACCATCGTCGTGTTACATATGTAGGGGAGTGATTAGTTCAAATTAAAAAAAACAAAAAAAACAAAAAAAAAGTAAAATATTCTCGTAGTTCTAATAAATATTCGGGTAAAACTGGATGTGGCACAAATCGATTAATAAAAGCATACTGTAATCTTTAGCCATTTCAAGATCGTTTCGTTCTTCCAGTTATTACGATCGAGACTCGTAACGAGTAAACTCATTATTTTATGATTTGAGTGTGTGAGCGAAGAAATCAGAAGGATGAAGTTACAAACTTTATGTAAATATTCTGATCTGTGTATGAAGCCATGCCGGACTTTTGGCAGGCTCGCCAACGAATATAGCGAGATATTAATTATTGCAGGTAACGAAGTCCTCAGAATGAGTCGTCGAATTTTCCGGCCCTTTGAAATCATTTCGTTCTTTTGAATTACGAATTTCTACAATAGTCACGACAATATCGGCTTCATAATCTTAACGTAAATGATTCTATACTTAGCAGCGGCCGTCAAAGAGACTCCAACTCATAAAAGTACGCTGGTGAATGGTGGAAAGTGACGAATCTGCAACAACAATGCGGTCCAGAAGATCAAAGTTAAAGTACGAAGAAGCTACCTTTGGTAAAGCATTAATAGATGTCTAAGAAGAAAGGGGTTTTGGCAAAGTTTAAAGTACATTACCACCGGATTCTTTCAGTACGTGAACCCGTTAGAATTACGTTCTAGGCAGATTATTGGTAGATATTATTTGCATACATTAACTAGGATGCGGCCATTCTTTCTATTGGGAACTGAAGCGTCTCGTCAAAGAGAGAAACACACTCTTATAGTGCAGGGTCAAAAACTTATGAAGGCCAACAATACCTTTTAAGGAGATACCTGTTAAACGTGGCATTGCAAATGGAAGAGTGTATTTATAACAACTACTTGGAGCTACATTTATAGCCGAGTACGTGAGCATCGCGATTATTAAGCCAATGGGTTAATACTTGGTCGTAGCCATAGCTCAGTCGAGAAAAGCATAAAACTTATCGGCTGGCCACACATTCACCAGGCCTCTCCCAATCTCTCTTTCTCTTTTCTTTCCCTATCTCTCTTTCTCTTTCCTCTCCATATCTCTGTTTCTCTTTCCTCTCCCTAGCTCTCTTTCTCTTTCCCCAATTATTTCTAAGTGATAGACTATATTTAAAACAGTTTCCTTCAGCCTCACTTGCACTTCGTGCGGGCTGTAAAGTTTATTGTAGAACTGCTATTCTTCGCTTCTTGTTATGGAAAGTACAAAGACTTTGTAGTGACGAAAATGTGAACTTATCGAATACACTTATGCCGATATATAATCGGAACAATATTTTTCAATAATAAATTTTATCAGCGAGTTTGACGTACACAGTTTCGATTTAGCTTAGAAAAGCTCTTATATAAAATTCGCAAAATGCCATGAAATGAAAATGCACACAAGCGCTAAGATTCCGAACAATGTAAAAACATTTAAGGTAAGGGTTGAATTAATAACAAATGGCCAGATTAACAGGTATAGCTAATTTGACATCATATATCCTTTCTACGCCCATATCTCGGCTTTAAAAAGTATTGAGGCGAAAAAAGAAGTTATAGTTCGTATTTTTGTTGATTGCATGCCTCTAACGGAGAGGTGTTTAATGAAATGTAATAAAAAGGAAAACAAAAATTAATATTTAAACGAACGAATTTGTGATCGATGCTCAAACTTAACCTTTTTAATATGTATTAACATTTAATAGGGAATTAAAAAAAAAGGAAAAAATATTTGGAATAATTTAAGGAACGAAAAACTTTTTTAATCACTTTTATTGGTTATATTCTTATCTAATGCAACAAACTGCTCTTCTATTTAATTGATATTAAAATAACTTACCTGCAAAAAGTTGCTTTTTAATGGTACATATGTAAGCAAGCAAAAACGCACAAGTTCACATTCAAATATTATTCATCAACATTCCGATGCACGAATGTATATATATATTCCGTCTACATACATACATAATATGTTCATACATAATTGATATTTGAGTGTACAAGTTTAATTTATATTTTGATAGAGAGAAAAAAAAAGGTCGTATATTTCATGATGAATACTTAATGCAGTCAGTAGTCACACAGACACTCAATTACGTATATATATCACAAATTATTTATGAATAAAATTTCACATAAAGCAACAAATAGTTAGTTTGCAATGAAATGAAAAACGAAAATAATGATAAAAATTTTTTTTTTTGTATTTTTAATATAATACAAAGCAAAAAGGAATGAGTGAATGAGTAGTGAGAGGGTGGGAAGGGTGAGAGGAGGTGGGAGAGAGAGAAAGAGAGAGAGAGAGAGAGGGAGAAAATGAGAAAATTGAAATATGTAAAGTGAAACGACGATCGAAACTCGAACAAATCGTAAACAACAACTGGTGTTAAAAGCACTGGAAATCACCAACAACGAGCGATAAGGATTATCGCGAACATATATAAAGGTCTTAACCTCATGCCGGCTAGTGAAGAGGGCGGTTGCTTGAATTTCTCATTTTTTTTTTTTTACTTTTTTTTTTATTTTCACATTTAATAAAATTCTTTTCAGATTTGTTTGTTTATTACTTTCTTTCGTGCTCTTCTCATTGCAACAAATTAATCAGTAAATTTAAGTTTATTATTATTATTGTTAATTATTCTTGCTTTTAAATATTCTTTTTTTTTTTTTTGTTAAATGTTTCCCTTTATTTATTATTCTGTTTTCTTTTTTTTTTTAATTTAAGTTTTGCTTTCTTTTGTTCTCTTGTCGCTGCTAAATGTAGCTTTTGCTTTGCGTTGATAAAGTTCACTGATCGAGCTCAAATTTCAAACTGATGTGAGCTGTGATCTTACGCCCAAAGTCATTACTTTTTTGAACGGTTTCTTTAAAAATTTACCATTCGCCATTCGCGTCCGGCAAAGCGATGAGCAAGCCAGCATTTCATCATAATGTGCCCTCATATATAATCGCGGCTCTAATCAACAGCCGTTTCAAAAAAAATCGTCTGCGCATGTCACCAATTGGTGATCTTTCATAATTTTCTGTGCATGTCGTGAGCATTGCCTGCAAAATTATATACGTAATAGTAGTAGTAGCAGTAGTAGTAGTAGTAGTAGTGGTGGTGGTAGTAGTGGTCGCTATTATTGACTGCTATATACAATTTTATACCCGCTCATATGCCTATGACCACAGAGTTCATTGAGATCATAGTGGTAGCTTACTGTAACTACAAAAAAAAAAGAAAAAAAAAATTGAAAAAAAAAATTGAAAAAAATGCGAACAACACATAACGTTGAAGAAACTTTTATAAAGTTCAATTGATTTAATTAAAAGCTGACCACACAGTCCTTGTTCTTTGCTCGTAGATGATTGTCACATCGCCAGCTGAGTTATTAGTACAAATTCTTCTTTCTTTTCTTTTTTTATATACTACGCTTCTGCGCCTCTCTATATATGTGCATAAAATAACGCTTGCCTATGCTATGTGATTGCTGTGTGTGTCCCACATACATACATCATACCCTGACTGACTGACAACGAGTTTGGGACAAATCTCATTAAACAAACGACAACTGGCATAAGATTAACAATAATATTGTAATAATAATAATAATGGACAAAAGAAAATTCAAAATAAAACGAATTGCATTTGTAGTCGTTAAATCAGTAGCTAAGTTGAAGCATTAGTGCATCAAATGTTTAATTTTATCTCTTCTTCATTTTTCTTTTTTCTTTTTGTTTTGCGTTCATTTTGCGTAATAGAAAGAAAATCAAATAAAATAATAAGGCTGTGCATTCGCTGTCACGACGGACCTTGGATGCTCGCTATTATGACTAAATGTATAACAAATAAAAAAAAAACTTATTTCCGCCCATAGACCGAAGGCAGAAGGCAGATATTTACTGCCTTCAGATATTATAGTCATTTTTAGAGGTATCTTTTATATAAATGTGTGTGTGTCTGTACCTTTACTTTAAACATAGATTTCTGTTGCTCTTTAACGCGCAAGAAAAAACTTTTTAAAATTTAATTTTACAAAAACAACTAAGCGTTTCGTTAACAAGAAACGTCATCTGACATCGATCGATCAAATTTAAACTAGAGAGTTAGTTAGGTAGAACACTCACGGAAAACTTTCATTTTAGTATTTGAATTCTGATAGTTATACGAGATTCTTCAATAGGCCGTCAATCGAGGGAATGTTATGCTCAACATGAAGACTAAACATCTTATATGATCACCCTGTGGGAAAATGGGATGAGAAGAAAGTAGAGCTTACGCTTACATTTCGGCAGATTGGTATAAAGACCTTATGCTTTGAAATCTACCCGAAGAATTCTGAACTTGTGAAGGATACCCAATTGGAGACTAACGAAATGGGGAATTTTTCCAGATGTCTTTTTTTTCAAACTTTTGAAGTATGCATTGTCCAATCCAGTATGCAACGCATTTAATCTTCCCGGATTCAAAAACGAATGCTTTACTAGATTTCTACTTATTTCGGTGTCTTGCGAAAAAGTCGAACATTTACCCAAGAGGTGAATATGAATTAACAAAGCTTTAGAATTTTCTCTTACACATACTGCAGTCTTTAGTTATGTATAAGTCGCATTATTTACTTATTCAAATTAGAATAATTAAACACTTACTATATGCATAGAAGGGTAGAGTATAATGGTCATTACGCTAAGCATTCTTGAATGCATTTGCGCTGCTACGACAATAAAAAGAGTGACATTGAAATCAGTTTAAAATCCACAGAATAATAATCTGTATACATGTTTAGAGTTAGGTCGCAGAAGCAAACGATTAAATTAATTTTTTGAAAGTGCAAGTCAGTCTTTTCTCATCCTTACAACGGGTACAGGTCCACTAAGTAGGAGATGGGGTGTTTTTTCTTTCATTCTCTATTCATTTCTCTTATATTTTTTTGCATTTTCAAAAATTGTTCTCTTTACAATCTTGCAATATACTCTCAAATGATCGGTGACTTACTGTAGAGTAGAGATCACAAATATATCATGTAACCTCCACATTTATGCTTAAAGGTCACAATACCAAAGAAATACAGAAAGATAACAAGACCGGTACAGTTGCTGTTTGACAGAAACATATGGTTAGTGTGTGCGCTCATAATAACGGGACTACCTGAGACTCTATACTTCATGTTGTTCTATGTTTTTTTTAGATATTCTCTAAAGATGTTCACTGTTCAGTAAAAGGAAACCTGGAATGAAAAGAAATTTTTATTTAACTTAACTTTAACGAATATGACCGATTTTAAAAAGCCACAGGGCCACAGCAAAAGTACCCAATCCTAGGGGAACCCTCCATTCATTCTCTATTTATTATTATAATTACTAAATATATTGCAGCATCAGCATAAATTGGTGACATTATGAGGGTCAAAGTGCACGCATACATAACGAGGGTTATTTCAAAACAGAACCGCAATATTGAAGTGTAGTCAGTCACCCTCATAGACAACAAAAACGAGATTCAAATTTAATTTAAACTAAGAAGAATAAAACGCGTTAAAATTGGTTTTTTTTTTCGACTTTTGTGTGGTCCACTTCAGAGAATGTGTGAAAAAATCACGCATTGTTTTATTAAATGTTGATAGGGGCAAAAGGCGTTCATACAATGCATTCGCATATATATATATATATATATATATATATATATATAAATACATACAATTGTACTCAGTCAACTGAGTGCATTTAAAAATCACCCATAAATCGATTATTTTCAGTAGAGCTCTTCAACAATACATTGTGGCCTTTTAGGTATTACGCTTGCTAGCGCTCTCTGGTTGCTCCTATGCTTATGGTCATCATCATCATCGTCATCGTCATCGTCATCATCATCATCATCAATATAAATATAAATCAGATTTACTGAAAATATTTTACAATTCTTCCTTCAACAATAATATAATATAATATATAGTAAAGAGTAGAAATGAAATAAAATAAAAAAAAATAAAAAAAAAAAATTTTTTTTTTTATAAATAAATACCGAAACACATGAAAATAGGGGAGTTTTTCAACATCAGCAAAAAAATATGCAACACAATTTATATGCTAAACACGCACCGAATATATATATTATTTTACTTTGTTACTTGCATTATACTCATGTGCTGTTGCACTTGCGATACCTATGTATCATCGTACATGAACGAATATAAGTTCTCTATAAAGGATTGAATAGTTTCTTCGTCATGGCAGCGGGGATACTTTGTGGTAATAACAAGAATTACTTACGCGCTCTAGTATATGTCATCTATGTCATATATTTATATTATGTGCTCGCTCTTCTTGTGTGAAATACAAAACATTGTATGTATTTTTTTTCTTTTTTCAATTATTTGTATGAATCACGTTTACTCAACGCAAAGGACTTCTCGGCTCTGAAGCCTTTTTGGTTCTATACGATTACATCACACGTGAGCGTAATGTGCTAAAATTTGTTGGGCTGTTGATGACTTATTTTGTTGGTGCTTTAGAAATTTTAATGGGTATCTTTAGTGTAAACTGACACGTTTCGTTATAATTTTTATGCTTGTTGTTGAAAAGATGTGAATGTACTCATGTTGCTTTTCTATTTGTAGCTTTAGATCGTCTTGAGGCTCAAAAGCGATTTTATTTGATCAACTAACTCTTCATCTCAAAATTATCAAATTAATCTGAAATTGCTTAAAAATTTGACCATAAAATTCTGAATACGTCCACGAACAATGATAAAAGTGAAAAATTAATACAAATATGAATATTTGACAGCTCCAAACGAAATGTCAAAATAGGCGAGAACCGTTGATATTGGACAAGAACCGTAACTGACTTCTTCAGAGTAGTAAAATTTGGTAAAGACGCCAGCAACTGATGGCGATTGGACTGACCTGTAAAATATATCGCCATTGTACACTCACTGCGGAGAAGTAAGTGTTGTCTTGTGTACAGGTATTGTATACGAAATACATCTGCATATGAAATTTTATGCACTTTCGATTGTTTATTCAAATTTTCGCGACGTTTACACTTTTGAATAGAGACTCGAGCTGCACCATCTTACGCTATCGTGTGTACATACGTAGTCATCGCGTTGAAGGATATACTTTGTTTTGTAAAAATCAATATTTCCAACCATCGAAAAATTTTATAAACCTTTGGCGTGAATATGACTTACCGATATTCCAAGGATTGTAAGCTTATGTGAAAAAGTTGTCTTAACCTTACCTTTCCCTATATAATCCTCCCTACTATAACATCCAAAACGCCACACACTTCAATGTTCGTTTCCAATTTCATATCAACAAGCCGGCGCTTGTTTTATTCACAAATTATCTGTTCTGTATGTACACTTTCTGTTAACCGTACTTTCACTTTAAATTATTCGCTATACTTTATAGACTAAAGTTCGAAAGTGATAGCCGTTTTTCTTACGAAGTTTTATTTTTTGAAAATTTTTCAATTCTCCGAAATGCACCAGTTTCCCATTAGTTTCATTTGAAATTATTTTTGTTCCAATTACTTCGTGTTTACTTTCTTCTTCTTCTATTATTCAGTAAATTAACAACCGAAAATTGGCTGTGATGTGTAATAAAGGCCCAATGTGAACACAGACTTCTTCAAAGGGAGGTATAGCGAAATCAAAGGGAAGTATAGCGAATTCAAAAGAAGGTATAGCGAAACCAATGGGAGGTATAGCGAATTCGAAAGGAGGTACAGCGAATTCAAAAGGAGGTATAGCGAAATCAAGGGGGGTATGGCGAAATCAAGGGGAGGTATAGCGAATTCAAAAGGAGGTATAGCGAATTCAAAAGGAGGTATGGCGAAATCAAAGGGGGTATGGCGAAATCAAGGGGAGGTATAGCGAATTCAAAAGGAGGTATGGCGAAATCAAGCGAATTCAAAAGGAGGTATAGCGAAATTAAAGGGAAGTGTAGCGAATTCAATAGGAGGTATAGCGAATTCAAAAGGAGGTATGGCGAAATCAAGCGAATTCAGAAGGAGGTATAGCGAAATCAAAGGGAAGTATAGCGAATTCAAAAGGAGGTATAGCGAATTCATAAGGAAATGTAGCCAAATCAAAGGGAGGTGTAGCGAATTCAAAAGGAGGTATAGCGAAATCAACGAGAGGTATAGCGAATTCAACAGCAGGTATAGCGAATTCATAAGGAGGTATACCAAAATCAAAGGGAGGTGTAGCGAATTCAAAAGGAGGTATAGCGAATTCAATAGGAGGAATAGCGAATTCAAAAGGAGGTACGGCGAAATCAAGCGAATTCAAAAGGAGGTATAGCGAAATCAAGCGAATTCAAAAGGAGGTATAGCGAAATCAAAGGGAAATATAGCGAATTCAAAAGGAGGTATAGCGAAATCAAGGGAAGGTATAGCGAATCCAAAAGGAGGTATAGAGAAGTCAAAGGGAGGTATAGCGAATTCAAAAGGAGGCATAGCGAATTCAAAAAGAGGTATAGCGAATTCAAAAGGAGGGATAGCGAAATCAAGGGGAGGTATAGCGAATTCAATTGGAGGTATAGCAAAATCAAAGGGAGGTATAGCGAATTCAGAAGAGAATATTTGAAATTGTTTACTAATCAAAGAGAGGTATAGCGAATTCAAAAGAAAACATATGAAATATTTTTTCCTTCAAGATTTTTACAAAATGTTTTTAAAAATTGAAAAACTGAAAGTAAAGGAACGGAAGAGTAACTGAGATAAATAAATAAATAAACTTGCTGTAAACGCATCATAGGCACTTTAATTATATTGGCAGCAGCAATGGCAGCTAATGGTACAAAGCGACCGATTAGAGGATATAAATTCTAAAAGAAACTTTAATTCATTAGTAAAATTATAGATTCTATGCGAAAATTCTGTAGCGAAAATCTTGCGGATGTTTGCCGATGTGTTTCTGATGAATTTATTTACAGCGAGCAAAGCCGTATCTTAAAATAATTCTTTCAATATTTCCTAAGGTCCTAAAGTCTAGTCTAAAGGCCCATTTTAGAATGGTTCGAAGCGGTTGTTTGACATGCCCACATATCTAAGAGAATACTTTGCAATATTTAAGAATTGGTTTGAGGCATGGAGAATAAAGAATTATTTCCAAGATATACTTTTCTTACTGGTTCATATAAGATGTCTTGATGATTGCGAACGAATCCCTCGGCTATACGTATTATCCAAGGCTATAAATGAATTGTCTTTTCCTGCAGAACCTATCAGTTTTTTCTTCGATAGCAGTTAGTATTGAGATTTCATATTCACCAGCCGTGAAACATTCAAATGTCTCGATTAGTTAGAGTAATGTAACTCTTTCCTATTGACCTATTAAGGCTTTTTATACATGTAGGGCCTGTCCCACTGTCCGAATATTATTAGCATTGCTTATCAGTTGGAGACCACACTCGAAGGCAGGTGATATGACTTGGAATGTTTATTCTGATTTTTATATTAAACAAATCAGCAATACTAGGCCTGCAATAATCGACTACTCATACAACCATACAATCAGAAGAAAAATTAACAATACGAAAACAATACTTAACCCAAGTGTGATACCCAAACCGACTTTAGTCGACGTCGTTTTCATCATAAGAAAAGAACTGTAATCGGAGTAAATATTAGTGCTAGCTGCTTATACTCGCTGAGACTCTAGTAATTTATGAATACAATCCCACTTGAATTATTTTTAATTCGAGGCATCTAGAAATCATATTTTTTTAATTCTCCCACTTATAAGCAAATCGACCGAACGACCATACACAGTAAGGCATAATTGATATATGAACGCAAAAAAAATTCATATACTTTTTATGCGAATACATCTATCTGTCTATTGTACTTAAAGCAAAAAAAAATAGGAAAAAAAGAAGCAAATCTTAAATGAATAAAAAATACTTGTTACGTATATTTAAAAGAAAAAGAAAGAAAAAAAGATAGCAGTTTTTAGTGCGTCTCAATTGGAAAAATTTGTGTTTAATTTGATTAAATTAAATAACAAATGCATTCTAATGAGTAATTTAAAAATTTATCACACCATATGTGAAAATATTGTTGTGCAAACAATATGATTGACACTACACTCATACCTTCTCATGCGATTCCTTTCAATTGTGTCACATGCACACATACTCAGTTACATGTTAAATTTTCACATAAAATAGATCTTTTCTTCGTCGTAATTTGTACAAAACAACTTATATACATACGTCAAGTTGTGTAGAGCACACAACCCAAATTAATGAAACGTATACCGTTATATATATTACATATATACAAATATATATATATATATATATATATATATATATATATATGTATATATATATATATATATATATATATATATATATATATATATATATATATATATATATACATATATATATATATATATATATTTATATATATATATATATATATATATTTATATATATATATTTATATATATATATTTGTATATATATATAAATATATATATATATATATATATTTGTATATATATATACATGTATAGATACATATGTATCCACATAAGTATACATTAAAACATACGTATATATATATATATGTACATATATGTGTATAGTTGTATGTGTTCTTGTGAGTTAATTGTGTTCTCGTTGCGTTAAATTGGATTAAATCAGTGTATAAATCAAGTTGTCTTGAAAACAAGCACCAAGTGTCATTTAGTTAGGTTTGTTCTGCTTTGCTTTGCCTTGCTTTGCCTTGCTTTGGCTTACACTCTACGATAAACGAATATTCGCATAAGTGACCGTTGCTGTCTATTTGCATACATTGTCGGACTCGCAATTTCAATTAGTGTTTCTTACATTAAAATTCAACTTTTTCTATCTCATTTCATTTAATAAATAAAAAAAATTTTTGTCGAGAAAATAATTTCGGTTTTTCAATAAGCGAAATGAAAATCATCACATTTCCCACTTACCCTCCCAACATCCAGAATTGCGTTTTCCAATATTTCAAATATTTAATTAATAACACCCACAAATATGCAACGATATATACATAGATATATATATATATGTATATATATATATATATATATATATATATATACAAGTTGGGAAGAAAGAAATTTGATTGCTAGTGTTGCTACAACGGCTCTTGTATGGTGTTACTTAATTTGCTCAACCTCACCTTCAGTTTGGACAGATCTGAAATTTGTGCCCCATGACAAACAGAAAAGGAGTAAAATTTCGTTATTCTCACAAGACTTTTATTGCAATATCTTGGTCCTAACTAACCCTTACTAACGTCCTCCTCTTATACTCTCTACTAATCCTAACTAATTACTAATTATTCAATTAGCATAAACTAAAACTAACCCGAACAATCTCAAAAAAATTAGAATTGAAACTTCTAAGCACTACAACTCGACCTATCGCCTATCGTTGTCAGTTTATTCAAACGGTCGATTAAAGACACTAAACCTAGTCGTCTCCGCTGAGGTTAATTCACTTACGGATGATTACAGATTATTCCTACGTTGTGGCCATGTTCATGAGACGACGGTTCAATCTAGAAGGAGGAGAATGTGGGAGCTTCTTCTCCTCTACGCCTCTGTGCAAAATCAAATTGGTGTTGCCAATCGGTAAATTGATCACATTCGAAGTAGGTCAGCTCCCCCATTCCATGTCAGTCCTTATTTATAACGTTCTACACTGTGTTCACTAGAACGTAACAAACAATTTACTATATAAGCAAATAAATAACAAATAATGAAGATGTATATTCTACATTACCTACTTAAACCAACCTCAACTTAACTACGTGTAGAAGCCAAACCAACCCAGTGACTTTGATCCTTATAATATTGATAAGCATAATCAGGCTTCGTTTGTTCATTTTAGCCCATTCATCCTTTCCCTACTATAATCCAAAAACTGGCATAAAGTGAGGAATTTTTGGTAAATTTTCCAATTGAATTAGTTCGTGCCTATAAAGTAATTCAAATTTGGTATAAAATTCTGAAGTGCTACTTCCAATAACTTATACCGTAAGCGGCAACCAAGAATATGGTGCAAATAGTAATCAGAACTCAATCAATTTTCCAAACTGAAACGCCCAGAATTATTAAAACATATTTGTTATCTGAGAGGAAAGAAGGGATCTCAAAATTTTTTTCAGAAATGATTATTCATCGAGCTACCGCAGACTATCAAGTCCATCCGTCTTGGTGAAATCTCAAGGCGATAAACCGCACTTCAATTGCAATTGAAGTATGACCGCAGCACTAGTGAAAGCTCCATCGGCAAAGACTTAACACTTACCGACCGATACATGCGTCCGTCAACCTGCAGCAAATCGTCAAAGATACTATCGTTCTTTTGCGGTAAAGTACCAAACTTTTCAATTTTCAATGCTTTCGTGTGATGATTCGATCCTATCTCGAATAGTGTTGTGTCCACTTTCTCACAACAATGATATGTTAAGCGTTAATTTTAGTTATTCGAATAGAAGCAAAAACTTAGGAGAAAAGATATTAAGAAAAGTACTTTCTTGCCCACCCAATGCAAGCTTATGTAAAAAAAAAATGATAATTCTCTAATTTTTTTTTTTTATTTTGCATTATAAGAGCACTCGATTTAATCAAAGGCATCATTTGCGTTTAATAAATATTTAAAAAAGTTAAACTTTTAATAAATCATTAACTAGACTAAGCAGTGTTCTCATAATAATCTGCATAAATATGTCCGATACACATAGTAGATTTATTTATTCATATATAGAGCGGTCATATACTTTAATTCAATTACATATACCTCCTCTCTCCTTTTCACTCTCCCCCTCCTTTGTTCATCTATTTTATGTAACACGTTTTTAGTTTTTTTTTTGTTTTTATGATTCATTTCACTCATTTGTGTGCTTTTTTAATTAATACAACACACAATATAACAGTAATTACAAAAACAAAAGCAATAACAAACCATTAAATAATGTACTCGTATATGAAAGCGAGCACACATATTGTTTAATTTCTTAAAATCGGAAATTCACAATTAACTTAGATTTACGGCTGCATGTGTATTCGAATGTATTTGTCTGTAAATTTAGATCTCATAAATAAATCTATATAATGTGTTGTGGAGCCTTAACACCTACATACATAATCAAAATAAAGGCTCTTCTAATGAATGTGCAATATGTTCTCACCAAATTTACAATACAGCTACAGATCTCCGAATGCGATTTTCTTTTCGGTTTTTTTTAACAAAAGCAAAAGGAAGAAAAGAATTTACGAAAACCCGAAATGAAATAATTATAAAATTTTAAACTTAAGTAATTAACAACTGATGTGAATAGTTTATAACAGAATGTGGAGGAAGAAAAAGATCGAAGGCGAAAGACTCCCGCAATGTAACTTTGACTTGAACGAGAAAAAGTCAATGAAACTGCAATCTACTAATTTTTAGAAAATGTCTTCATTCACGTTATACAGGACTGCGAAAAGTTTGTATATGCCAAGATAGGGCTTCGGGGTTCAAAACTAGGTGTGGTTGCATTATAGTTGAACGTAGTTATAGTGAGTACTCAGTAGGTAAAAACAAAAACTTCTCGGTTCCACTTGGCTTCGCTCACTTCCAATCCATCTCATTCTTTCTTTCCCCACTTATTTCTGACCGTCACCCATTCATAATCGTGTAATGTAAGCACCGTTTTATTCGTTACGTGCGTATATACATAAATAAGTTTTACGCGCGAATGTCGGCTTCGAACACCGAAGTTATGTTTGTCCTTTGAAATCGCAAACAAAAACCGCTGTACATCAACACAAAGTACTTAACATTCATCTTATTCTTCTTAAATTCAGGAAATCAACAGCAGGTGACTCAAGGCTTACTATTATTAATATTCAGCCGAGAATTGTCTTCAAAATGAATCACATCGTCAATGGTAATTGTGCCTAAAAAAAGTTATTGACAACTGTAGAATTTTAAATCTAAAAAAAAAAAAAATACAATAAATAAAAAACAGTTTTTCTTAAAATCGAATACAATACGATGCGGATTTACTTGAGCTTGCTGCCTGCAGCTTTGATTTGTCATTTTGCTTATACCGTATTATCTCCGTATTATTTCGAAAATTCGAAAAGCTTAGAAAAATTGCGCAAAGATGTTGATGAAATGACTCAAGTGGTTTTGGCCAACCCTGGTAATCCAATTGAATCGCGATTGTTGTCGGAAATTATTGACAATGCTGTGCAGAAGTATGTGACAAGCATCTGGGATGATTTATATGCGATTAAGAAAGCTCTTAAAACACGACAATACCCACTGATCGCTTCAAGTAAATCATTTTCGAGTATCGAAGAACGTGTAAACTACGCATCCGAAGATCTGGGGGCACAAGTCATTTCTATAGACGGCCAACCGGTATGTCCGTCAAACTTTTTAAAAAGACTTTTAGGGATGGAATTCAATGCAAATCCACCAGTACAGATGCTTAGAACGGACATGGAGACCGGAAACTGCTTTGCATTTCGAAATGATAGCGCCATCGCAACTATTAAATTGTCAGAGCCCGTGTTAATCGATAAAATCGGTTTAGAACACATAGCGAAAAAGCTTACACCAGGCGAAGATAACAGAGCTGCTCCGAAAGATTTTTCTGTATTCGCCATCAGTGAAAATGGAGACGAGCTATTGGGTAAATTTCGATATGCAGACAATCAAAATAAATTGCGACAAACGTTCGACATTCTTCAGTCCGTTAAAAAATACGATTTGCTGCGATTTCATTTCACCTCTAATCACGGTCATCCGAGGTACACTTGCGTTTATCGAATTTTTGTTCATGGAAAAATGTAATGTAAAATGTTCTAAACTCCAAGCAAAGAATTTTTTTTTTTTTTGTCATTCTTAGCTACTACGTTTTAACATTTCTTTATTTGTTATGTTGATTTGGATTTTTATATTTTTGGAATTCTCTTTGCTTCTTTACTAAAACTTCAACTGCTTTAGCAAACAATTTTATTTTTATGAGTATCTTAGGAAATTGAATGAAAAATAAAATATTTTAAATATAATAATATTTTGTTGTAAGCCGGCTCGAGTACCGAATTGTTTATAAAATATCAGAAATATTATTAGAGCAATAAAATTTTCTAATTTGAAAGTCAATCTGACGATGATAGTTCATTAAAAGTTTCCCTTAGGTCTTTTACCTCAAATTCTTGCTTCGTTATCATTATTAACTTTAGCTTTGTAGCGTAGCCTTGTTCATATAATATATATATATATATATATATACGTTCTTCGGTTCTTTTTTTTTTTTTTTTTGCTTATATGTTTTATACATAAAAAAGCACTCAGACAACACTCTCTGAAAAACAGTAAACGCATCAAGATCGCATGCCAAAACCCACATGAAATCAAGCGCAGAACTGAACAGGAAATGACATCAAAATCTTTACAATTATGTGATGTTTTATTGCTTTCGTTTGCAGCAGAGTGCTTACCGTTTGCAGTAGTGCTTGTACTTGTTCGTTTATTATTACGTTAATGTTTGTGCATATAGCGTATTGCGAAGCAGTTCATCTATCATCACCACCACGTATATGTATACGTACGTTCAACTAACTATTCGTTGAATTTTATCTGCTGTTTTATGTATGCTGGTCAACTACTTAAAAGTGTGTACGCGTAATATGGATTTATATATACATACATTGCATATAGGTACATGTGTAAAGTTATATAAATGTTTTTCATACGAGTGTACATTTACTCATCCTATAGATAGGTGCTTTACTACATATATTAACAATGAATTTTATGATTTCATCAACACATCGTCATAACTGTCATCGTTTTCATTGTTAGGCTGTTAAATTTTTTCCTCTTTTTCTTTGTTATATTATTATATACCATATTATAAATATTGTCACTTATATGTTCATTGTCATTTATTCAATAGCAATTCAACTTTTAATATTAAATTACGTTTTTTATTTTTATTTTATTTATATTTTCACAATTGACTCTGTAAAAATTATCATCAACGGAAATTCAAAGGACTGGTAAACTTACGAAAGAAGATTAAGTAAATATGACTCATGTGTCAGAAGTTATTATAATTATTGCTGCAAATTTAGGCTGCTTTTGTTTTGAATTAAAAATGAATTTTCCGATTATCAGTTCATTCCCGTTAACAATTTGAAGATATATTGATCTGCAATATGTGTCTGATAATATCACTGACCAAACAACGAAAGACGCAACAATTGTTGATCAATGTACACCTTTTTCCCTTTGTCCAGATTTTTTAAAAGCAGAAGGCATAAAATAGCAGCTCAAGGCAAGAAAGTTGCCCGTGAGCAATATCTAGATGTCTGTAAACCATGATTAAGTGCTTTCTTTATTTTCATTGTTCTACGGAATACGGGAAAAAATTAAGAAGCGAAAAAATGAATGCGTCACAACGTATGAGTCATTTTCGAAAGTGACACTTGAATATATGTTCCTATCTCAATCAAGTTTCCAATTCCTTATGAATACTCATAACGTCCCGAAAGATGCTTGAACTATGACTTTGCTTCAAATCTTGTTGTCGAAGAAAAAAGATATTTATTCGCACTCTTTCCAAAAACAAAACATTTGAGGAGTTCGGAAATTCTCTCTTCATTTCAATAACTACTATTAACGTAAACTCTGGTTTCGAACAAACGTCAAACCAACGCAACTTATGAGATGAGTTCGGAAGACGATACAAACAATAGCCCTTTCTGATGATCCCCAAAGCTTGAAGTGCCAGAGATTTACTTGCCTTGCTGATGAAATCAGTTATTTGGAATTTTGTTCATTAAAAACCACAAGATTCCTAATAAACAACTTGGAGGCCTGTTAATACTATGTTTTTGGTAGACCATTTCGCGGGCTTCATCCACCGAATATTCGACGACATCAATTAACTCATCCTCAGTTCCACCACCAAGAGCCGTTTTCTGGCTGTCCGTCACTTCGCAATAATACATTATCTGCTTACAACCTTGCGTACCCACGTCGGATCTACATATGGAACATAAATGATTTTGAAACACGTCCAATGAAGTTTAGTTGATTGCATACCTATACGAAAAAACCTCTTCAAGTCGCTCTGTAGGCACATCATAGCCGCATTCCTCCAATATCTCTTCACGCGCAATCTCACGCGAAGACTTGCTTTTATCTACGATACCAGCACACATTTCAATAGTAATCCCGATCGTTATTGGAAATTTATCAAGATCGATGTTTCGATCGACATCACCGCCACTGCTTCGAACAATATTATGATAAACAGCTGGGCGAAACTGTTTAACAAATACCAACTTGTTCCTCGTCGTGTTGAAAATTATAGTTGATACGCTGTCGTGAACCTTGACTATGTCCCAACTCTTCTCCTTTCCATTTTGTGTGTAATGCAAGCGGAATGGTTTTATGTAGGCCGAGTCCGCAGGCATTGGCCCTACCCATATTTTATTGATTTTAACCATACCTTCGTCGCATTTACTAATTTGGCGGAAGATAAAACCAAGAGGCCCTATGTTTTCTTCAAACGTCTACAAATTAAATTGTGTTCCTTTTTTGAAAAGAAACGCAATGCAACTAAATGCCATGTGAATAATGCAAAGAAATTTTCAATTCTATAAAGAGGGATAGGATTGCCGAGTTTCGGATTAAATATGAAAAAATTGTCTGAACGAAATGTCTCCGTTTTTTTATCATACGATGAAAACTGACCCCCAATAGTAATTTGATGTAAAATTTAATTGTTCTGAATTTTGAACACATACCTCAATTTTTGAACCTCCCGGCAATCATTCTATGGCTAAAATAAGGGTTGTGTCGGCCTAGCTCGACTATAGCGTTTTCGCTTATGAAAATTACGATTATCCCGAAGCTGAACGATGACGATATTATAGATTACTGATCAAAATGTTTGATTAAAAAAAGTCTAATTCGTTTGCGTTCGAGGCTGGTTTAACTGGCCCGTAGCTCAGCGTTTATTAGAAAATTTAAAATATATGTACTTGCAGTAGGGTAAGCATATCGTCATGAGAAAAGTAAAGTGCACAGGTAATGCAGAAACTATTTTCATAAATTGCGCCGTGAATGGACACACATTGTTATTCTCCTTTCGTGGAATTGAGAATCAGTTGCGTAAAAAACCGCAATATGTTACTAAATAACAAAACCGCATTTTATCTAACCGCAATGGAAACAATGATGATTACACAATACTAAACACACACATCGCAGTAGTTACTTTTAGTTCTGCTATTATTGTTGTTTCTGCTATTGTTAGCTGAATTCTAACAAAATTAAAGTAACATCTATGACAAAAGAGTTCTTTTTTTTCTTCTTCTTTTTTTAGGAAATAAAAGGACGATATGGATGGATGCAGGTGCACGTCGCAATCATAAACTTGAACGCGACAACTAAGAGCGCTACGCTCAGTTATGAGGTCAGTTATAAAAATTTATATATAGAAATTTTCATTTTCATTTTCAAAGCGTGCTGGCCTATGTGTGCTAAAGGTTTTAAGCAATTGATGAAAATATGTTCAAGTTTTCGGCTTCTGTTTTAAAAGATATTGCAGTTTTACTATAACGAATTAGAGTTAAATCTGAACTATGTCTCTTCGCTATCTGCTTCCCATCTTACAATTTACAACAAAACCCAAAAATATACGTAACGACGGAGCTGAACTGATGATCGTTAATATACGCGCTTTTAAGCCTATGATTAGGGGATGAAATGACTTTACTTTTGTTGTTTGTGGGATATACTTGTGGGTGAATCATTTCTATTTGCTCGATCTGTAGATGCAAGCCAATACAAGCTCATATCGGCTGGTGTTATATGCTAGATTAAAGTAGAACTATGACAGTAAATATAGGATAGACAGACAGGAAAAGGATACTAAGGAAATAGTTCGGATTTTGCGCTCATCAAGTAGATCTACGTAGTCTGTAGGGTCTCCGATGAGTGTTGTGAGACTGTCATAACCGGAACGACAGAATAAGTGTGCATGTATTGGTTGATGTTTAATTTAAAAAGTACAAAGTTTCCGCAAGGACATCATTTTAGTGAAATATACATGAACGTTTAGTTTCAGTTAATTTGCAAAATCGAGTTAACGCAAGGCTTAAAAGCGTTCTCGAAAAGATTAGTACAATTTACACATTTTTAAAAGGCGTCAAATATCCCCCTCTTTAATATGAGAGAAAATTACAAAAAAATGTTTTTTTGTCTTAAAAACAATTTAATAAAATTAATACATGCAATGTGTCGGAAATATTTCTCACACTTGAACAAAGTATTTACGTAGATATGCAAAAATTCAGATACACATGCACACACACACACACACAGATGAACCAACGAACCCCTCATAGTATACTCCATGCATACATGTATTGTCGCATTTGTGCGCCATTTTAGTGGTTGCGGTAAAAGTCGAAAAATTTCCGAAATTAAAGTAATTTGTAACGTATACGTTACATCAGCTCAACAGAATTGCTCGTATACACGCAGCTAAATATTGCATGACAATGCCTGCAGTATGTATATGTGTTGTGTATATGCGATTGTGCCCACATACGCGTACACATACACATGAATAAATCTTGTGGTGGCGTAAATATGTTGAGAAAAACTTAACGTTTCGTTATAAATCTACAAATACATATACTTATGTAGATTCATGCATTTATTGTACATCTTTGTACATATAACATACACTATATATATATATATGTAAGCATTCACAATGTATTATGTGTTAGAATTAAATGCTTGAAATTTTATGGGAGACTATATTCGCGCCTTAATTGTTCATGTAAATTATTGCTGTTAACTGAATATTATTGTGATGTGCGGCTGGCTCTTCTCTTAGGTAAATATGTATGCATACATATGCATATATATATGCATATGTTTGGATGGATGTGTGTCTGTGGATGTGTGTTTGCGTGTTTGTGTGTGTTATGTTACAATTTAAAATGCGCATTCACAGATGTTTCCCGCAACGGGAGGGGGAAAAGAAATGAAAAGTTTAGAATTCATAAAAAAAAAAAAACAAAAACAAAAACAAAAAATTGTACATGTACTGATGTATGCATAATATAAGCAAGCGGAGATAACACAATAAAGTCATGCATAATATAGCTTCACTAACTCTTACTCACTCTGCATTATTCTCGCGTTATTATATTTTATTACTATAACACGACTTTCACTGGAAGTTGTAACAGTTTGACGGAAACAAAAGGTTTGGAGTTTGGTTTTATGGCATTTCTTAAATGAAAATGGTGTACAAACGAACAGTTCACGTATTTGTTATAATCATAAATTCTGTTTTGTTTTGTTTTTTTTTCTTTTTCTGTACGTAAATATAAAAATCATAGCAATCTAACTAACTATCTGCTCGAAATAACATAACAGCATTTCGGTAAATCTAAAAGTATAAAATTTCATCGCCGAATTTACAAAATATATGAACTGGTATTAAAATGAAATGAACCACGCATGAGAAATATTAAGTAGAGATTAGGAGTTCGTGACAAGTATTGACTAAATGATGAAAAGTGAGGTAATATTATGAAGACTTTAGCGATATTGTTATCAGTATTATCAAAAGAAGACAACATGCACTCTATTCAGAAGAACAACTATGGCCCCTAGTATAAAGCTTACCTCCCAATAAGCAGCAGGAACAATTGTAGCTCCAGGCAATTAAGTTCGTCAATGCGTGCATCAAAAGTATTGACTGTGCATGCATAGTATTGATGAGATCGACATATCAATCAATCAATTACTTTTTCAATAGTGGGACGGATAGAAAGGTAGTCAGAATCAGTAGTTTGCGAAGGTACAGCTTGCGACAGAAGCTCTTGCAATCGATTCCCAACTTTTCTAACCGTGATAAATGAAAGCAATAAACGGAGCTATTCCATGTTATTGGTAGGTGAAGCCACAATAAGGCTGCATGGCACAACATTCAAGGGAAACCATAACAAATTAATATCAACAAAAGCGGGCCAAAAAGTTTCAATTAACGGGAGCGTCAAATGTCATTTCGCTGTTGTAGGCTTAAACGATTCGACTAAGGCGATCACTTAGACGTTTAGAAAGTGCACAGCAACGAATGAAGTCGCATTCTGAGATAGCAATTTCCTGGCGTTTGTTCCTTGGCATTTATCTGTCAGTATTTTGCATAGTTCCAATCACATCAGGACCTCTCGTCTGAGCACATCCCGTCTCTTAGTAACATTCCCTGTAAGGTTAATAGATGCACTCATTTTTATAGGAACAGGCCCAGACGTGATTATGAGTCCACATAAGTGATTTCGGTCGGTACAAGCCCTTCGCGGATTACCGTGTGATTATCTAGAGGTGTTGGTAGTGCAGTGTTAGTAAAATTTAAGACCAGTATAGAGACCAGTCACAGTCATGGCCATTTTTTTTGTACTGTACATGTTTGACTCATTCTTATGGTGCGTGTACAAATGTGAGCATCTTTTAGTTTAAAAACTAAAACAAGTAAAAAAATTGTTTTTTTTTTTCACCGCAAAAGTAGGGAAGAGTTTTGCGCACGTATTTATATTCATATATATACACATATATATACCCTTAAGAAAAAACAAGAACAATTAATGCAGTGAAAAACGTTACCGCAGCTACCGGCACATACATACATTTAAACTTTGCTAAAGAGAAACTTTCTATATATATATTGAAATTCCTGAGAATGTCGTAAATTTGTTTCCTTTTTGCTTTGAATTTGCATCAAGAATAAATCCCTTTCGCATCTACTTTGTTTTCATTACATTTTCTTTTTCCCTTCGAACATGAGCTTGAGCGCTTGCATAGATAGTCGGAAAAGATTGATTATTGTGTAAATGAAAATTACGGATAAAATTTTAAATATGTAAATTAATACCTGGGAAAGGTATTGTAGTTCATTTCTGTGACTATGTAAATGTGTGCACAATTATTCATTTACATATGCTTAGCAACCCACAGAGCATCATTTAATGGAATGAATATTAACATGTCAAGCACATGCCGTATGCAGTAAGAATTTCATTTCTTTTGTTTGTAATTTATCTGCTTTAAGAAATAATGACGGTTTCATTCCGAAAACAGTTGAAAGCAGTCTAAAGCAGTTACGAGCATTTGCATTCGCGTACTACACGTACGAGCATATCTACGCGCAAGACTTTGATAATCCCCTTTCACGTATATACATATTAATGTGTAGAATATGTTCGCCTTCTAAATAAATAACAGATTGTTTCAACGACGAAGCGATAATGAAGACAAATTAATAAATCGTAACATTATCAGAGCTATAATCTGTAATATTGTTTGCGAGAGTCGTATGTTATCTTTCAATAGTTGTTTTAAAGATTGTCTCTGACCAAGCGCAGGACTTCAAATATTCACATGCCTTTTGTTAAAAGGTTTATATTTTTCTAAAAAGAAGAAAAGAAAGCCGGTAGCGCGAATCCGTCCGATCTACGAGAGAAAAACCACCCGGTATACCGGTCTAGTTACAGATAGTTGTGCATGCGGCATGTACTACATGACTACCTTAGACTAGGATTATGCAGTTTCCCAATTGCTAGCAATAGAGTTTTTGAAGAAGACATTTCTGTCCCAAAATTTGGATCCGACAGTTGAAAATGATTGAATACATTCGTAGGGGTACTTGCTAGACTCGCAAATTGCAGAGGTTATTAGCATAGGTCGACATAAAAGTAAGGGCCACATTAGGCCTACGTAAGATACTAGGTCCCGAAGTGGACATATCCAGCAAGTATGTTATAATTATTTGGTATGGATTATCAACACAGTTCGTATCAAGACAAATATGGCTTTTTACTCGTGTAAGCCTTCGTAAGGAGATACCTTGTTTCTTTACCTTGGGAGCCTTAAAAGTTACAAATAAAACGGTAACTTCGGATCATTAGATTGACCTGAAAGTCGATAAACGTCGACAACTCTTAAAAAATTAAAACTACACCACAAAGTGAAGGGAAATTGTTTTCGGTAATTTCGTATACATGAACACTTTATTAAGTTACTGTACATATTCTGTTCGTCAGTGCTCCAACGCAAACGTCTCATAGTTCGTAAAAATACAAGCTTTATATATATTCCTTATATGAAAGCATATGTAGTCAAGAGTCAAGTTAAAGTCGTTGCACTTATTTCGTCTGGTTAGTATCGAAAAATAAGAGTACAGTAATTACGTCATATCGCTTGTAATGGAAAAGGAAGGAAATAGCTACCATTGTATATTTTTTAGTCATGTATGTCTTAGAGCCCTTTGTTGAAATTTTCGATGGGTTGTGAGGAGAAGTACGCAAAAATATGAAAGTAACTGAAAGTAATGGACTCGTTAACCTGGAGTTAATATACCTAAGTAATTGAACGATATAAAAAGAGAAAAAGGATGATAAAGGATAATATAAAGAATATTTGATGAAACGCGAGTGCTTCAATTACCCCTAAATAAATGGGTAATGAGTTTATCAATTGCAAGAATCTCTTGCAGTAAACTAAATCTTTATTACTTGAAAAATTTATATATTAAAAAAGTTTCGGAGAAAAACATATTCTTTCCAGGAGTGCCTTTCAACGGAACCTCATTACAAGGAATCATTTCTTATGTTATTTTTATTATTATTATAATTGCATGTGTGTGTTTTTATTTCTCTTCTTTTTCTTTTTTTTTTGTAAAAGTCAAGCACTTTGTCGCACATCAACGTAAGAAATGCTTATACACCCACGTACTGTGCTACGCGTCATATCAAAGGATAGAGGCAAAAAATTCCTTGAAATGTTTACCTCTTCATCACTTAAGCACGTTTTTTAACTTTTTGACATGTGTTTATGTGCGTGTGTTTGTGAAGGATATCTGTTTGTTTGTGCGCCAAAAATAATTTAAATAAAAAAATACAAACACACTTTGTTTGTAAGAAAGCAAAATGAAATTTGTTTGTTCGTTGTGTGTATGCTTACATCTACATGAACGTACGACTAGTACGTTTATTTGTATGTTATGTATACTTGTGTATGTATATATGGGTGTTCTTTTTTGAAATTTAACCGTTAATGAGGATAAAAATAAGAGATTAGATCACAAAGATCATAACATATAATCATTTGTACGAACAACTACAAGATACAGATGTAAGCATGTCATTGGTGATACATATACGCTTATATATTACAAGTATTCCACGTGCAAGTAGAAATATATATATATATGACAAATTTATCATTCACGGTATATGCTTATGATATCGCAAAAAAGCAAGGCCTGTGTTGTAAAATCTTTTGCTTTCATTAAGATTCTTACGAGAATGTGTGAGGCAATCTTAACCATTGTTGTGAGCATACAAATCCACGAACAACTTATAAAGCTACAAACGGTTTGAGAAGAGTCTAGGAAAGTGACATTGTATGCAGTGGGGTAGTTTGATAAGTACTTCAAATGCTTGAACTCCATGTTCAATTTAGAATTTGTTTTGTCGTTACCGATCAAGTTACATATATATTGGAATTTCCAAGCTGCTCTAGTTTTACTTACCGATATGTACGCGAAGCAATACTCATTATTACGTTGTCTTCAGTCTTTACTTTGCTTCAATCGCTTCAGTCTTTACTCGTGGAATCGTTACGAACCGGTAGCTAAGATGCCATACCACATATCTTAACACCTTTAAGTAACACCTGAGGCAGTTATGCGTAGTTATTCGCTTCTCCGTAGCTCCACTATGCTGTGCGGGAAGCTTTTATACATTTTGTTACTTGCCGTTGGCCTACGATGTGCATCTTAATACCGCTCCATAAGATTTCACCAAAATTTTTTGGATCTGTACTCCAAAACACAAAGCTCAAGAACAAACTTCGTCTTCTTCTTCTTACGGGTATTTCAGAAAATTACAATCGAGATAACGAAAACTAACGGGAATTATGAGAAAAGCCTTCAATGATGGTTTCATTGAAACCGGGGATTTTATATGCATTACGTCTGCGATGCGTTACAAAGGTAGTGATGAAATTAGTTTATTTCTATTTTCTTCTAACACAAGTATAAATATGTAACCAGATTTTTCATTTAACGTTAATATTTTGTAAATTTAATGTCACAAACACAGCTTGTCATTGTGATTTTTTGAAATTTAAAATTTCTGCTGTATAAACCCCTTGAAGTGAGTGCGTACATATGTACATATGCTTAAAAATGCTTACAGTAATATTTTGTATATATAAAATCTATTCTTTACCACGAAAATTCTCCTTTGCACAAAAACGCTTGGCTAGGGTTCGTTGCTTGGTTGCTTGGTTGAATGACTGACTGAAAATTTAAAACGAGACATGAAACTCGTTTGCATTTTGCATAACTTGGCGACATGTGTTGCAACATTCAAAGTGTCGTCAAAATAAGACATACACATAAAGTCTAAGATATTATTGCGGAGGGAAAAGTGTATTTTTATGTATGTATTTTTATATATATATATATATATATGTAGGAAAGTTTTACGAAAATACCACCGTTGCATACGTAAACAGTCGAACCTTTTTACAGTGAGCTCGCTAGCTACGCTTAAAGCAAAGGGTTAAAGCAAGTAGTCATTTTTTTTTTTTTTTGATCTAATAAAAGTTTCTTAAGTTACACGATTCATATGTTTTCCAAAAAATCATGAATTATATATATACATAGATAATTTCAGATGTCACATAAAATAAAAGAAAATCGTCAACTTTGCTGCAAATGTGTATATGTTAAGTACCTGCTTAAAATTAGTCGTAGAACAAGAACGCAATTAAATAAATGTCCCTAGGTCCATACATAGCCATGTATACCAAAAGTTTTCGTACCAAAAATTTTATATATGTAATAGTAAAAGAAGGAAAGCAAGAAAATTATATTCGAGCTGAGGAGCATTTACTCTCTGAGACGTAATTTTAATATATACAACCAGGGGAGTTTGGTGCCCATTGGCTAACCGGATCGTTCCTATGCTCATTGTTTACAAGAGTCTGAAAGGGTTTTTGTATACAGATATCGGTTGCAAGTTACTGTTTATGGCTTGTTAGGAGTGTGATTTAGGCAGCGCCGATCATATACAAGATAATGTACAGAACACACTATACCTATGTCCCGAAGTAACAAAGTGCTTAGTCACCCGTGAAGTAACCGACCTAGTCGCTCCTAACAAAGTTCTCAAAATCGCTTAAGATTTTTGCTGATCATGGTGAAAATGGTGAAAGAGAAAAATGATAATAATTTTCTCAACATTTTTATCAGAAATTTACGTAAATTGAATGCAACTCAGTAAAATTCAGCAAATTTCAGTTAACCTAAATAGTGAAAATTCAAAGAGGTTTGACTGCAGACATTTTTAAAATTAAAAGCGAATTCTTTTGTACCCTTTATCATCTCTAAACATGTATAAATACGGTGCAAACGCTTTTGAATTACATTTTTATGGATTATATTATAAGTCTTCACTCGTATAGCGCTGCAAAATTGAAAGTAAACAATTTTGAGGGGTTTTTGTTTACTATTTACTTTAAGTATACGAAAGAATCCTTCATAAGGCTAAAAATAATAATGCGTTTTGAATATGAAAATAACAACAAAAAGAACAACAACAACTTTTTGCTTGATAAAGCAAAAAAATTACACAAACTCTCTTCTCTTTTCTCTCTTATACCGCAAGAGTGAAATTAATTTTTACTGCAAAGTCTTGATGCTTTTAGAACAAAGTGGATAACTAGTAAAGAAAGAGCATACTATTGCCTGTGCTTAGTGATGGTATTATGTGTGTTTCTATTGTAATCCTTTATTCGATATTCGATTGATTTGTACCCCAAGTGCTTTCAGAGCGAGTTGATAAACGTACGATTTCATGTACAAGAATATAACGACTTTTTATTTAGTTGTTGTCATCATGTCAAGTGTCGCTACATAATAAAATAAATCAAAAAAATTCTAACTCGCAACACACATGTCACATGTCGCGGCAGCAATTCAGAATCGCTGTCTTGCATGTATGAGTATGTGTATGCATGTAAATTATTCATAAAATTTCTTATACTTTTATTTTGCTTTACTCATTATAATTTTTATGTTAATTAAAACAACCTTGAGAATCTTATGGTTGTGTATATTAAGTATAGAACAACAATGCGACAGCCAGTAAGTACACACTTGTAAACAAAATATGTATTCTTCTGCGTCTTACTGTGTTCTTAATGTTGCAATGGTACGCGTAATTATTAGTCGTATCCTTAGTAACATAATAATAGAAAATATTCTCTCTCTCTCTCCCTCTCTCTCTCTCTCTCTCTCTATAATAAAGCAAAGTAGAATAATTTAAGAAAAATGAAGTTAAGACTCAATAAGAGAATAAAAATGATTTATATATAAAACTGCAATAAAGCGGTAATGGCGGCCTGGCGTTCAATAGTGCCAATCTTCTCAGAACCCAGAGTTCTATATAGAATTTTCTTTCATTCCTTGACTTGATCAATAGAACTCGAACCTAAATTATCTACCCATTAAACTTCCGTAAGCGGCGACATTGTTGCACCCAGAAATCAAGGGACTTCGGATAATGCTTTTTTTACTGGCCGATTGTTGTGTGATGATAATCGTTTTGGCTTCGCTTTTGCGAGGAAAAGAACTTTTGCTTTTATGCACGCTGTTATGAATCTGTTTCAGCCTAAGGCATTTACCCGAAAGAGACTCTGAAGCATATAATAAATCTGCCTTTTTTGCTTATTATTATCTGAATTTATAAGCGGTTTTCCCCGCCTTCAGAATAACTTAAACGTCAGAAATCTGAATTATTCATAATGTACTCATGAATAATTTCATCATAAACAGTTATTTTCTCTTAAACTATTAAGTATTTGCCAGAGCTTATTGTTTATTGATATTTGCAATAAAGAGTAAAAGGGAAATGTAGGTAAATCTGTCGTAGAATGAAGAAAGAAGTCAAGCACACTGATGACATAACATTACAAATTTTTTTATTATTTATGAAACGTAAAATTGTTCGAGGAATGCGTGCAGCAAGTTTTCGCATTGTCTGTTAATTTTTTGTCAATGTTTGCGTACACCAACACCAGACTACGACGGACACATAGGCAAGCATAGCTAAAGCGGTTCAGAATTTCAGACTGACTCCCACTTTCAGAACAGAAGAGAAAACAGTGATAAAAAGGTACGTATTGCACATTCCCAGCTAGCTCTTGTTGCTATCACTTGTTGATCAGCGATGTGAACGTCATGCGAAAAGAACAAATTTTCTGGGTCTGTTGAGACTGTTTTCAAAAGGAATTGCTTTTCTTGTCCCAAGCTATGTTACGCACACTTCAGGGTTCAGGACAATTTATAATTATTCGCCAAAACCTTAAGAAGAACGTATCGAAGTTCGACAAATGCTCGCAGAAAAAATTAACTTAAAAAATAATTATTCATCATTCCAAGTCCACACATATTTAATATACACTTTTGTCGCAGTTGGTGCACGGGACCTACGTATGCCTACGTATTCCGCGAAAGGCCTACACTCAGAAATAAGATCCAGTTTCTAATATTAGCGATTTTATATATATATATATATATATTTTTTTTTTTTTTTTTTCACTTTATATTGGACTACATACGTCCATTGTTCGTTCTCTTCCTTTTGTACATGTTAGGGTTCTCCTAAAGAGTAAGCCCTTATTTGGCAACAAGATGTAATTTTTCATATTTCATGATAAACAGTATTCTGCGAAAAGTTGTAGAGCACCTGAGCACTGGCTTTGCCCGACTATAAGATCTATACGATTAAGCTAAAATTACTTAAAAACTAGTTTTTGTTTTCGCAGACGGCGACCGTTTGCTGTAAACTTACGGTTCAATGGACGGACTAAGTAACTTTAGAAAATAAACGTGATAAAGTGAATCAAATCCAGCTAAAATATTGTCTTTAAGAAAGTTTTAAGAATAAGCAAACACTATCTTTTTATCGACTATATCCCTTCTTCCGTCCTATGCGTTTCACCTCTTCTACCTCATTCCCTCATTCTCTTTCTATGGGGCCTTTCTTGTTCGGCATTGATTCGATGTTTGCTGTTATGTCGCATAATCCATTATGTAAGTGAAATTTTTCGTTCCAGACAAACAAACTGTGCAGTTAATTAACGAGTCTTACACACTGTTGCTAGGCCAAACGCCAGCATCGTATTTCTGTTATTATGCAGTGAAGCTCTATGTTATGTCAGGTTACGTTTTATTTATTCTCACAGTGCAACTGCTTCGTTGGCATAAGTGATTGTTTCACGATTGCGTTACATAGGTTTTTAAAAGTGTAAAATGATTACAAATCGTATTTATATAAATATATATTTATTTAATAGGTTTTGTTTTTTAAGTTAACGTTTTTCATATTTGCCTTGATTTTCTTTTACTTAATCAGCTTTATGTTTATTAGCTAAATGACTACAATTTGAAAAATTTTGCATACAAATATTTTTACTTTCCGAGAATATTTTTTTTTAATATATGTATGTAATGCAATTGAATAAATTACTTAATAGGCGTATAAAACTTTGATAATTTATTATTTCATTGCACTTGTGACGAATGAAGACCGACTAAATAGTGTACGAATTTAACCAAGAACAACATTTATATCGAAATTCTCCCAAAATGTGATAATTTTTATAGGCTTTAATTATAATTTTAATTATTAAAAATATTTTAATGAGGGACGTGAATATTTCTTCAACAACTACGGCAACTTTCGTCAACTATTCGACTTATGTGCAACTTAAAAATTATTGATCTCCGAGTTTTACTTCAACAAAAACATATCATAAGTTAATCTAAAATAGTATTGAGCTTATATTTTCTCAGACTCCGCAACTATCATTTACCGAAGTGTTAGGGGCCCAAATTCAAGAATTCGTTCTACTTATCTAAATTCAGGGAGCACGGACTTTTGACTTTTTGAATCTTGCTGGTTAAGACCGGGATTTTTTCACAATTTTTACCAGGTTGTCAGCACGGACCATTCAGATCGCTTTAGTGATGGTGCTTTAATAGCCACTTTAGCTGCGTTTCCGTTCTCCGTACTCGTTTGAATTTCCTACTCCTCTCGACGCTGAATTTATTGCCATTCGGGCGAACATTAGTAGTAAACAGTTACGGATAACTTTTTCCTATACCATCCCAAACGCGGGTATTTCTGTTGGTAAGAAACATGCGCCGAAAAGTTTAAAGTTCTAAAGAATAGTTCATATATGTCCTTCCAATGTCTCTTTCAATAACTCAGACCTCTCTGGTGAAACCACGAATCAATGAATAGCTTCCTTAACTTTAATTTTCCGAATCGTTTCTCTGGGAATTCGATCTTGATAAAGCGTAGTCAACGTAGATAGAATTACAAACCTTTCAATCCGTTCAGAGTCCTTTGCAAAAATCTGATCGTTCTTTAAATTCTATCAAATCAATTCTGCTTAATACGCACGATCTTCCTATGTCGCGTTTAAATTAACATTTTGTGAGATGAGAAAGTTAACTGAATTCCTTTACTGTTACCGGTTGTCAAGCTTTTGCATGTTTGCGGTTTAACGGCTTAAGGGATCTGCACCGGCATCTGTGCCAGATGTTTACATGCTTCTTCTTTTGTTTTTTTCTTTCTCCCTTCTATGTAATAAATAAAGTCTCAATATTTTCTAGACTGATAAGGAAAAGTTCCTCTTACATTAAAATTTTTTCTTTTTCTATCATTCCTCTTAGTTGAAAAGAAATTTTATATTTAATAAAAACTTTTCTCAATTCAATCAATTTTTTTTTTTAATCTAAACATCATTTCTTCTCATTCGTCATAAGTCATTCGATATAAGCTAGCGGAAGGCATTTCACGTTGCTTAGTTAATTGGAAATTAGAAAACATTATATTCCGATTTGATCCGAATGTTGTCAATTGCCATTAGTACTTTGCTAACGATATTTGATTTTACTCATCAATTCAATTTTTTTATAGGACTTGGCAACACTAAGTAGGTGTACAAACAACCTTCGTTAGAGACGACATAGAAGAACAGAAAAAATTATCTGCCTTGAAACAAACTCCCTGGGCTTACCGCCGTGTTAAGCGGCAAATGCCTATAAACGCTTACTTTTCATGAGAAGCCTTATGTCGGAGGAGGTTGAAGGAGTGTTGTATAATATAAACAAAATCCTAAGCAGTAAGTTTTTGTATCAGATAGCAATTATGAGGTTAATTTTCATAATGACAGGATTGAAAGTAAGGGTTTTACTCTTTCCAAACTTTTAACGTCACTAGTTAGTTTGACCAAATACTGTTTTCCACCGATTCCGCTAATGAACATCAAAAGTGGTAAATTTTTCTGATGTAATGACTTTTTCAATACGAGACTTTATAAGTAAATTGGTCAGTGTAGTCCCAATTTCATCAATATCTTTCGAAACTTACGATTTTGAATACAAGCTAAAGGTCAGACGGACCGACAGAGAAACTATCGGATATCGAATAGGAATCGTGTCTTGAATTGATAAAACAATCCTGATTTTACATTTTGACCAAGAGCGAAAGAGAGAGAGAGAGAGGGAGAGCGTAGGAGAGAGAGAGAGCAGAAATATGCAAACTTTTCAATTTCTGTTACAGCACTTTGCAGCAAAAGAAAAAGAAATGTAATAAATAAGAAAAATATGAGAAATATATGAGAAAAAATGGCAACGCTGTTCAGATAATAAATTCTGGCTTCCCTGCAAATAACTGGCTTCTCGGTATGAAAGATAATAAATTCTGGCTTTCCTGTAAAAAAGTGGCTTCTCTGTTAAGAAAGATAAAAAATTCTGGCTTAACATCATTACGGCCAGAAGAAAAGGATATCATCTGATAAACGGAAAAACATTCTCCCTTCAATATTTTGGCATAAAAAGAAAAGTAAACTTATTTCATTTTTTATATATACATCTTAACACTTTTCCAGTTCTCCAGTTCTTTGCTCCTCATTTAAAGCACGTCAACGAATTTCTCTTATATCTTACTGAGAAAGAGGACAGAAGGATTTACTTATCTTTAACATAAAAGAGGCAAATGATGAATTGTACATACTTGCCTTTGTAGAGACATACATATACATGTATATGCTTATATATATGTATATACATGTATATGCATATATATATGTATATGTATGTGTAATCTGTTCCGGAAATTTTTAGTTTACATTTCATTTTGCAAGATAAACATAAAGATGGTGATCGACATGAAGGACAAGACGAAGAGAGAGAGAAAAGACAATCATCCAGATTAAAGCAATTAATAGTATTCCCATAACAATCAATTCATCAAACAATATCCTGTAAGATGGTAAAACTCGACCGTAAACAGAAGGATATTTAAAAGGGACAACACTTCACAGAACGTACATTTATGTTACGTTCTCGTGCAGATATCTATATGAAATATAAAGAGTCTTTGTATGATGCATATACATTACATTACACATACATATATTGTTTTATCGTTGGTTTAAGAAATAAGCAATCGTCGTCTGTCCTTAAATGCGTTGAAGGATGTTTGTAAAAGTTTAAGTGGCGTTAAGTTTAAGCAAAAGGAGATAAGATTTGCGCAAACATTTGATGCGACTATGAAAGTTGCTCAGTTTATAAGTCAAAAATTAAACACACACGCCTAAACCAACAATAAACCTATGAACAGCATTTATATTGTAAATCCTCATCATCAAAAAAAAAAAAAAAAATAGAAGTTATTTACATTTCCTTTTGTTTTCTTTTTTTTCCTATGAAAATTTTAAAGATTATCTCAAAAACAGAAAATTTGCTTCAATAAAACTTTAGATTATGAGGAAATATATTTTTCATGTTTCTTCAACTTTTTGGTTTACATACCATAATGTGCTTACATAACTTATATCTTTTCGCTCTTGCCTTTCTCCGGAAAGGGTTGCAAATATTCATTTCGTGGTTGTCCATAATCAATTTTTTTTTTTTATTATCGGGTTCGTCTAAGGGACAAATTAAGCAAAGAACAAAATACGTTTCTTCATCATAGAAAAAAGTGAAGTTTTATGAGTTAGGTGCAGTTAAGTTTAGCGGCAGGTGATGGAATCTTATATTTGCTTATGATTGAAAACATAATTCACAACAACTTGGATTTGAACTGGAGACGTTTGAACTTGTTTGTCAACTGAAGATATGTTCGACGCAAATTTTATCGCCCCATCCTTTTTGGCTAGAAGAACACAAAAATCAAGAATATTTATCCTCGTTTCGAAGTTGCTTTGTAAGCTATTCAAGTTATCATAAGCTTATCCGTTGATTTCTAAGGCATATCAACACATCGGTTTAGTTTATTTTATAAACGGTTTAGTTACTTATTTGAAAGACAAGTCGAAACCTAGACATAGAAACGAAATATAAAAACTAACTATTATTCATAATCCAGGGCCCACTTTATTAACTATTACTGACATGCAAATGACGGCAGAGCAACCTGGACCACGTCGTTTTCTATTTGTTACAAATGCCATGACAAAATTAATGGAACCCTCTTCTCCCTTTCAATATTAGAAAGGGTTTGAATCGGTCCATAAAGACAACAGAAGAATGTTTAGTGCGATAAATTTCTCTCGTTTGCTTTTTTTTTAATAATAGAATTAAAATCGAGAATGAGCGAAGCGTCATCTTTAGGTAAAGACACATGTTAGGATTGAAAGTATGGTATAGTAATCTGTTACATTTTTCTGTTGAGGAAAGCTTTTCCATGGTAAGGAAAATCACTACTACAGCATATAGTGCAAAAGCAGGGTGATTATTATAATTTATTTTACAAATTCTGTGTATTGCTTATCGGGATTATTGAAGAAGGAGAAGTCGCGTAAAAATTGATATCAGTCTGGAATAAATGAACTCGGCTCTACTCTTCAAATGTACCTCCAATTTTTGCATTCGAAGTCATGTAATTACACGTGATTTTGTTGCGTAAATATTTGTAATGAGAATATCTTTTTGTTATCTTTTTAATGTCAGATAAAAAGTCCCATGCAGCTACCAACAACACGCGTGCATATAAAGTGGTCTCGTATAACATGGCGGAAAAATTGTGACTGTGTGCGCATAATATGGTAAAAGGATGAGACAGAAAGTAAGTATTAATAAAGCCTTATACATTTCTCTCTCCTTCTCTCTGTTACGTGTCTGTCTGTCGCTCTCGCTGTATCTCTCTCGGTCTCTCTCTCTCTCGCTTCTTTTCTCTCTCCACCCGTCTCTCTCTCCATCTCACTCTCTCTCTCTGTTTCTCACTCTGTTTGTCTCTCTGTTCCTCGCCATTTCTCGTGTGAAAGCAAATATTAATACGTCACCAGTCATAAATACAGTTGGCATATACTGTCTTAAGCTTTATTATTGAGGTTAAGGCTATCTTAAATATTATTAAAATCGCTTCGAACTATTAATTGCTTACTTAGGCTTTGGTATAATCAAAGTGATTCGTAAACACAGAGATTTATGTTACATGGAACGAGACAACCGTGTGTAGAGATGCCTACGGTATAAAGTAACAGACGGGTTTTAGCTTTTGATTAAAGCACAAGAATGTACATCAACAGTTAGGAGCTTTTAGGTTCGTTAAAAGACAGATATTCCTATAAAAAAGCTTTTCTTTTAAAATTCAAGGCTTACGGGATAACATTAATTAAACTTTTTATTTTCCGCAAAAAAATCTCTGTTAACTTTTCTGTTACCACTTGCACAACTTGCTGTTAAATTAAACTTTTCACAGCACACAACAACAAAAACTGTCCAGAGAAATTCTGTTTTTACTTAAACGCTGAGCGCTGTTAATATATTTCTATATTCTGTTTAATGCAAAGCCATTTCCAATTTTTAATCGAAGCTTATTTAGCGATTTAACTTAGATGGCGCTTTTATCAACCATACCTTAAGAGGTTTTTATACCTTACCGCTTTTAAAAAAGATAAAACATGCTTAAAGCAGTTATTCCACTCTTGTAGCGCAGGAGCATATTTTTAATTTTATGCGAATGTATGCAACTTCCAGAATGAGTTGAAATGAATATTATACCGAAAGCGATTCGTAATTGATCTAGGGTTGTCTTTCCGTCTGTCGGTCTTGTTTTCCTACAGATCGCAATTTTCGATGTATTTTGATGAAATCTGATATATCGACGAGTTGGATCAGTTATTCGACTGCCTTGCTCTGAAAGGCCGTTATATGAATAATTTTAGTGAGGTTTGACAGTTTTCTTCTTATTTACAAAGCCAAAAACGAAAATTTTTTGTTTTTATTTTTATAACTATCCTAATATTTATATATACGCTTCAAATATTCCCTTATTGCTCTGGATTGCCTTAAATTACAGAATTCAGTCAGAGTCGATCCGAGTGGCTATGCTTAGAATTGTCGAGGTGGTCTTGATTGAATTTTAAAAATCAAGGTTCGAATTGAGTTGAAGGGAAAATTGAAAAGTCACCTAAAACTGCGAACAGACACACAGGCTCACCAAGCAAACTTTCTAAGTTCTCTAGCCGGGGTTTCGGTTCCTCAATATCCTTTGATTAAAACAACATATAAATTATATTCTATTTGTATACTTAATTTATTATCTCATTGCATTTTTCAGTTTATTTACTTTTTTTTCCTAAATTTTTTCATACTTTTCTTTATTTTCTTTTCCATATTTTTTGTTTGTATATACCTTTTAATACACTTTTCTCTTTTAATTTTATTAACTTAAACTTTTATCACAAATTATTTTAAGTATTTTTTTTTTTCTTTTTCTCTATGCCAGTGTTTAGTATATTTTTATTTTATTGTTTTTTTATCTTTTATATTATTTTTTTTAAGAAACAAATTATTTTACAGAATTAATTACAACAATTTTGCTAAGTTCTTACAAACTAAACGTAAAAGTTTTATTAATATTTCTTTACGAAAAGATTTCTTCCTTTGTATTTTTTAATTTATATTAAATGAAAACTTATACAGACGTACAATGAAAGACTTAAAAAACTTTATAAGGTCCAATTGCAGTGCAATACTCTTTTTTCAATAGCTTCGGAATGAAGATAAAAAATGACTTCGATTTTACTACCTCTACCACCTATATCCGCCTTAGTTTTTTTGTTCTCCTATATTAAAAAATTAGTAAACAAATTTTTTATTTATTTTTGGCGATAACTTGGCAAATATCTACAGATTTAGATGGAAATGTCTATAAAATTCACGCCGATGGATTAAATCGTGGTTCGAGATCTATTGGCTCTTACTATAATAGATATGATGGATTCTGTTTAAAGCAAACACCATTTCCGGTCACACAAAACTAAGAATATCGTACCGTTCCGTATTCCATATCCCCATGTTTTAGCTTACTTCCTGAACCCTTTTGCCGATAACAAATTAGTAGACAGAAATTAATTACAAAAAAAAAAACACTTTCTTTGATGCAAAATAGCGACAGGATACATATGGTGCCACAAGTCTTACTTCAATCGTCGCAAAGTGTATTCTTGTGCTCTCATCGGAGTTACATTAACTTATAGAAGAGCTAAACTTAAGCAAATGCTAATCAACGGGAGCAATGCAAAACAAACCAGGTATTGGAAGAAACAAGTCGTACCTCTAAGCCAATGTACTCCTTACCACTACACTTTAATACAAAAAAATAAACATTACATAAACCTGTTGCAAAACGGGGCAGTAGATGACAATGGCAATGAAAACGAGTTGAAAGGTTTACTCGGTTTACTAGACCACTTTCGTTAATAAAATTCTTTGCCCGTCTTCGTTACTTTTCGTGAGAGATATTTTAGATATAAGTGGTCCAAACAATTTCTATGCCTATGCCTAGTCGCTATTATGGATCTATTTCTATCGTACAGTATAAAGCCCGTTGCCATAGGAAGTCGAAAAAAGTTGGAAGACGCCAAGCCAACCCTGTCCAAATTTACCATAGTGGACATCTCAAAATCCTATTCTTGAAAAATTGTCCTCATTAAATGTAGAAACTTACACGTGTTGCCGTATGAAGCTTATTGTAAGAAGCTTCATAGGGGGGATAGGTACTTGTCCTTGTTAAGTTTTCACTGATTTTTCTTGAAAACTCTTAGAATAGGGCAGTCGTCGTCAGAGTAGTCTGATTCAATCCATTTTCAATAGTGTTCAATAGTGTTGTCACCCCTACCTCAATCACTTTGCAAATTTCATTTTGAGCATCACCGTGTCGCAGGTGTAGGAGAGATCAGCTGAATGATTGGTTTGTATTAAAAAAGGATATTTAGTTTGAACACAAAATATGTGAGACAAACATCAGACAAACCAACAGAGTAATTTAAACCAAGTCAAAAATGATTCTTAATCAGACCAGTTTATCTCAGACCAGTCTGGATAAATTTGCATAAATTTAGTTGAGCTTAAATCACTTTTACCACAGGTGCTGTAAAGTATAAATAATACTTGGGGTTTAGAAAATCGAATCTTTATTACCCACTGGGCTTGAGTAGCATAGAATAAGTTCGACTTAACGTGCGCTCGACTGTAGTAGGAAGGATGCGACAGATAATAAAGAAATAAAAAAAACACTTTCCATGAAAGCCTTTAAAATAATCTCAATGAGCATCGTATACCAACCAACGGACTGAAATGGTGATAACTTTACAGGTTGTTATTATCTTCTTGTTCATTTGATCTTTTCTTCTTATCGGATTGCACCTCTATAAACCGTACACACATATGGATGTAAATATATGGATGCTCTGTCATCGTCATTATTAAAGAATCAATGCATGCACTCTTCTACAGTTAAGCATGAAAAGTTTTTACCTTCATTTTTATTGCTACTCACTTTTTGCACTTTATGAATTACTCAGACTGACAAAGGCTACATACATATACATATGTATGTATATGATTGTGCTGTAGTATTGTTCGATATACATATATGTACATAAAAATGCCGAGTAGTTTAACTTGATGAAAATTTGTAAAGTTGTGTAAAACGGAAAAAAATCATTAAATAATAAATAAATAAAAAAAAAAAAAAAGGAAATCAAGCAATTATCTGTTGCATCATGAGAAAGTTTTAATGATTTTTAACCGGTAAAGATTGAGGATTTGCAATACTTTTACGACGACAACATACGGGCCTTAAGTTGTATTAACCACTACCATTTCACGCAATTATTATATCTATCGTAGGGGGGTATTTCATGCAGGATTTACAATAACTTTATGATTGCAAGTGGACTTTAAGTTGTGTGTGTCCACTGCTACCAGTTCAAGTAATCAGTCGGTTTATCATAGGGAGCCTTTTAATGTTGTCATTGGTCATTGAAATCAATTGTCATCGAATAAAATATTAAAGTACAATAATAAAAAAGAAGAAGAAAAATATTAGATTGAAAGTAAGTTTTCTAACAATCACTCTTCTAATGTAAAGAAAAGCGATAACTTTCATCAAATAAGTAAGTGAAAGTAAAATATAGGCAAGAATATCGAGATTAGATGAGTGTGTGAAAAAATAAAAACTTTCCATTTTCTATTAATGACTTCTTCGCTTCGTACATCCCTATCTAATTCGTAGGAATCAAGGGGCATTGGTCCAACACCTTAGCATTTCACAAAATGTTTATGGGCAATCTGCAGTAAGCATTGTATTCACGATTAGACAACAAGCGGCATAGTTTTTAATAAAGTTAAACTATTGGAAGAGGGAGTCAGGAATCGGGGGGCGTTTGTCTAACAGCTTAGCATTTCCCTAGAAATTTATGCTCAATCTCACGATATTCACGATCAAACATCAGCCGTCAGATAAAGATGAGCTATTGGAGCAGAGGGGGAATATACAAAATTTGGTTTATTAAGCTCAGCTCTGAGTGTTAAACGTTTATTGTTTCTATGTTGGCCACATTTGTGGGAAGCGTTCAATTCAAAGGAGAGCTGTGTAGCGCTTCCGCAAGCAAATGCCAAAGCAGTCAGCTGGGAGCACAGTGCGAGATATGAGCTTTTGTGAGAAGTGAAACAAATATCAGAAACAAGGCGACTGTTGTCAGGCTCGCTTTGAAAAATCTCATTTCCGATATCACAAAGTTCATGAGAAGTGTCGAAAGCCACTCTAGTCTTTTTTGTACTAATTATGGAGAATATAGATAAATGGCTGAACAGATTCTTTGCTTTTGCAATCCATTTCTTATACTCTGCTCAGAGGTGAGAAAATTACTTATAAAGCGCAAAACATTGCATAGTCCATCAAATTCCCACTTGGTAGAATATCGTAAAAAAATTGTAGAAATTGTTTCACGCCCATTAAGAGAGTTATAACTGTGAGTACGACAACCTGCAATAAAAATCTATAAAACATCACTCCAATGTCGCCATTATCGACGAATCCATACGATTTTTATCTAGTACCAATCCTAGGCTACGATCATTAGCCCGCCCGCACGAAAAAATATAGCGTGCTTTTTGATGAAAAAAATGGCGTACCCAGCATCGCAAACAAGTAACAGCAACTTATAAACTAATGGTTTTCAGGTAGGCAGTAGGTCGGTCTCTTATGTTCTCAATTGTTCGTGATCCTTAAAAATAATTCTGCAAGAGTAGAAAAGACAGAGAGAAGAGATGTGAGTGAATCTTAAAGACTTTTGCGAGAGAGCATTAAAGTTACGCTAAGTCTTATTGCAATTTATATGTAAAAATGTGTGGGAATTCATTCTGTTTACATTTATAAAATGAAAAGAACGAAACGTAATAATCGTTGTAAATGCAAATTAGCAAATTATCACGTCATTAAAGTGAAAAGAAAAACAAAAACAAAACAAAAAAAAGAGAAGAGAAGAGAAGAAAAGAAAAGAAATGCAAAAACTAGCTAAGCTTTAATACGCTTATAAAGTTTTTTGTTTTTCAAGAACACCAATATAGAAAAAACTGCAAATGTGTATGAGATATATGTGTACATACACAGATATAAGTCAACTTAAAGAATTTTGTAAGTAATGTAATACATATATGCATATATATATAAATATCTACGTATGTATATCTATACATGTAGTTAGGTTATCTCTTTTATTATTACTTCTCTTATTATAATACCGATATATTTATAATTTGTGTATACATTTGAATTTCACAATTTAGAGATATGTTTTATTTATTTATTTTTTTTGCTTTTCTATTAACAAAAGACGGGATATGGTTTGAAATTTATTATTCATCTAAACACATTGTTAAGACTATTTTCACATATGTACACATATAAATATGAAATGAATAAATGAATGAATGCATTTACATATGTATGTATGTATGTATGTATGCGTGCATATTTGTGCATAAATGTAAGAGCATACCTGAAATGAAATTAATGTAGTTTTCATTTTCAAAAGTGATATGCTTTCAAGTCGTAATAAGAGGGAAACAAATTGAAATCAAGTGCAGTGAAAGCCACTACGAGTAGGTACTTGCGAGAGCTCGGCTTTGATCTTTTTCTTTTTTTTCTTCCCTTCTTCTTTCCCAAGAAGATTGAATTTCTTATTTTACTGAAGGAAGGAAAATAATTTAATTGGTTGTGTGTGCGTACAGGCTTAGCTACCTCAATTTACATACATAAGACGTGAGAAGTAGGATTTACATGAGATGGTATTTTGTTGTTTGCGTAATAAATTAATTTCCCGAGCTTTACTGCATTGCAAGAAATTGAAACTCAAGCTACTCAAGTTTTTCTATATGCTTTGCATTTTTTTTTCTTTCTTTTATTTATTTATTTTTTTTTTTTTTGAATTATCATTCATTAATAAACATAATGTCGAAGGAATAATATTTCAAAATTCAATTTTAAAATTAATAATTTATAGTGTAAACCGATCCAAAGTTGATTCAAAGCGTCCGTGGAAAGATGCTACAAAACGGTCAATGTTCGCATAATTAACAACATCTAGAATTCATTGAAAATGAATAAAGTGATCTGGATTGTTGCGCGTCTGTTTGGCGAAATTTCCACCAGACGGAGGACGCAATATTTCTAATCCGAAAGGCATATCCTCCAAAGAAAATGCATGCAGAACAACGTTTACGTGTTTCGTGCTTTTTGTACCGCAGCCTGCATATCGCAAATTCGCTTTTGCTTATGTCGACTATATGCTGTCGCTGCCTTTTCTATACCGCCCCTATTTTTTTCAGCCTGTGACCATTTTGTGCGCAAACAAAACTCGAGCTTTTGGTGTCCCTGCGAACGTGAGTATTCTCGAGAAATCGGAAAGCTGCGCCAATTCAAAAGTTCGCAACGATCAACTGTGCGTTGATGTGATACGTTGTTGTGTCCGACGAGCATGAAGCGATTAAAAATAAGTTCTTTGAAAATCCTAAACAATCCTAAATAATAGTTTTTTAAAGTGATCGGAGCCCATTATTGGATCGAATCTTAAAATATGAAATCGCATCAGTTAAATGTGATAATAGCTTTGTTGTTTGAAAAATTTGTTGTCCTTTTAACTTGCGTAGTTTTCGTATTTGTAGACCCACCGCTTTCTTTAAAGTTAAAGTGTTGCCGTTGAAAGTGTCTTGTTTCACTCGACTCCGTCAGGTTTGATTACATTTGAGTGCCCAGGCGAAAGGTGAACGGAAGTTCACATTAGAAAATTAAAGCAAGGGGAACTTTGATTATTCAATCCTTTATTGTAAGAGAGCTTCTATGTGGACATATGTCGCATATTTTCCCAAGTTTATTATACATCGTGTGCGAATGTAATGTGATGTAGTGTGTGTGATTCAGAACCATTTTCAATTGTAACCTTACTGCCCGTCTGGCCGTCTGATATCTATACGCATGGTCTTTGGTCTTTTGAATTCAAACTAAGAGATATATTAGTATGTATTACATCAGGGGGGGATTCTGTTGCAAACGAATTGGATCGGCCCATTTCTATTCTATCACTCGCCTTGGTATATGAAGAAAATGTGCAATTTTCCACATATCTCGAAAAAAAATTCTTGTCAATTGTATTTTGGCTCTACTGGATTGACGCGCATAGTTTGGATCGAATAGGGCAATGGTTTCAATGCCCTCTACGAATCATTCAGTTATCATGAAATGAAAAGATCTCATTTTGAATATTTCATGGAGGAGAAATTGATCGATAGTAGTATGCCGAATGTGGACCACAAAAAACAATTTTTTTTTTTTTTTTGACTCTACTTAGGATCTTATTTGAAGTAAGCCACGTGGTCTAATTGTTATTACTTCGTGAAGACAAATAAATGAAGATAAGGCTTCTGACAAGCAAGTAAATTTTGCTAAATTCATATCATATGCGCTTGTATAGGTGGGCGAAGGCAGTATTGCTTTAGACGAAGTGGTTTAATAATATTTGAGGGTCGGCCATAACCGACTATAATGTTTTTCTTTCTTTTTGGAGAACATATGAGATTTAATTAATCGAAACAATAACAAATCATTTTCATATTAATTTTTTCCGCTGCTTTGTGGCTTGCGTGCCTGAAGTCATATTAAACCGTTCCTAACGATCGTATATTCTTTCGATATCATTCGTTGCTGTAAGCTTTCACTGTTTACGTACGTGTACATCGTATATAGTTTCATGTATGCACTTGTAAACACAATCAAATGAATGTAAAAAGTTTTATATAAATTAATTTGTATGTATATATAATATCAGTTTAGCTATACATAAGTAGGTTGAAATTTATTTTCTGAAAATTTTTAATTACAAACTATAAGTATTCACTGAAGTGTTGTGCATAGGAATACAAACAAACAATTTCAAGTTATTTATATATATATATATATATATATATATATATAAATATCTTTATACGCACATACACATACACATACATATATTGTGAATTGTAAACAAAATCATTTTTCAATTTTTCATAACACACCTAAGGAGAACATATCCACACGCACATGCACACGCACACGCACACGCACACACATATTCGTATTTGTATTTAAAGTATGATCCGTTTACAAGCTTTAACAATAATTGATTTTATTTTTACAAATAGACAGAAGCTATCGATAGGTATATTTTATGTAAATGTATATCAGTGGATATGTTTATGTATATATGTGTGGGCATGTGTGTGGCTGTGTTTGAGCGAGAATGCTAGGGCCGTTCATATCAGCAAACATTTAGTTGAGTGTAGGTTTGTAAGAGTGTAACACGATTTTCTCATTTATTCTTATCATTCTTAATTACAACTACATACATACATACATACATACATACATTCATACACGCATCTCTACATATTTATAGATTACATAGCAATTTATTTATTAGTATTTTCTTAGAATTTATTTCAATACATTTATGTTTGGATCGATTTGAATGTGCGTGTGTGTCTGTAGCGTGTGTTGTGTGTATGTGTGTTTTGTGTTTGTTTTTTGTATTTGTAGCTTGCACCAGTCTTTTCTTAAGTTTCGCTAAAAAATGGTAAAGATTTCATTACATATACAGTTTACAGAGTTTATGTCAATCGTTATATATATTTGTACATAATTATTTATGTACAATTTGTTGATGTACAAGTAAATGCAGAATTTCTTGTTAAGTTTTTTTTTTTGTCAAAAAGAAAAAGATTAAATTAAACACAACTCTCAGGACCTGGTAGAGTATCGGTTATAATATGATTACGACTGGCGTTGGTCTTCTGTGTAACCGTCAAACAATTTGATTTTGATGGTGTTAGAGTACTATTGGAAGAGGAGGTAGTAGCATGTGGAACGCTATTGGCTCCTAACATGGAGCCTAAAGCTAAACTTTTTGGCAGTGTCATATGACCGACCGCTGCGTTTGTTGCTGCTGTTCCTGTTGCAGCACTAAGACCATTTGTACCGCCACCGACATTCGATATCATCCCCGCTGACGATTTACTAAGGTTGTAATCTATTAAACTACTAGCAGTTAAGTAATCAGATATTGATAGTTGTTCTGAGCCTAATGTGTGCGTTGTAACTGGTGGTTGATGCTGTATTACCGCCGAAGGATGCGGCAGTGTATGATGATGATGATGATGATTAGTGTAATGGCCATTGGCTAAGTTGCTTTGCAACAGAGACGATGATGCATTATTAGTAAGTGAAGTATTGCCAACACTACCGCCGGAGCTTAGCGTACTATTACTTCCATCATAGTTTATATTTAAACCGAGTGGATCGTAGCGCGATATGTCGTGACGATTGAGTGCGTCGTAGAGCAGTGGAGGTGTTTGATAAGTTTTCCGTGTATCTGTGCCCAATTTAAGTGTACTGGATTGAGATGGCGGACTATTAAGTTGAGGTTGAAGTGGATCAGTTGAGCCAGATTCGTTGTAATTGATGGTTGGAGAATCCTGAAAGTGTTTTTTTTTTTTTTTTTATAAATCGTATTATTAAAGGAAATTTTTTTTTTTGATAATTTTCATTCCAAAATTTCATATAAAGTAAAAGGTATGCATATTGTGTGCTCTTCATTGTTAAAGTTTGAAAAGAGGAGAGAGAAATGCGGTGAGAATATCTTTATAAACACTATCTTCCTGCTTGAGACCGTCTTTTTATGAATGTATAAAGAAAAAAAAACGCTTAACTTTGCTTTTCATCACCTCTCTCGATTTTTCTTTTTTTATCGCAGAGCACAATATGTTGATTTTGTACGTTTGTTGTAACAACAGTGCATAAATATTTTTTAAAACTCATTGCTTTTGCTTCCTGTTTTTTTTTTTGTTTTTGTTTTAATACTTACGTAGTTTGTAGTTGAATTACTGGCACTTACACCGCCGTTACTAGCATAGTTTGCTTTTGAACCAACACCGCCATTGCTCGCGTTGGCATCTATAAAAATGCCACTCGGTCGATTTCCCAAAGGTGATGAAGTGACGCTACCCGTTGTATTTTTTTGAGCATTCAATATATCCGGTTGCTTTTCGATGCCTTGTTTTAATGTGTACGCAACCACCAAGCGTTGATGGCCGGGGCCAGTCTCCAGTGGTGCAGTAACGGTAACATCCATGCCTATCAAAATGAATAAAACAAATAGCAAAAAAAAAAAAAAAAAATTAAAAAAAATGCAAAATAAAAATAATGATAAAAATATATTGCAAGCAAAAAAACAAAAAAAAAATGAACGAGAAAGTGTATGGAAAAATTCAATACTTATACTCGTACGTGTGGGTGGAGAATCCATCGGCTTTTCTTCATTTACTTTTAATCAAAAATAAATATTTGACGGCTTAGAGTGCTTTTCACAACCAAAAGAAAACATTGTAAAGGGTTTTGCGAATTTTCACAAAGAGGACCCTCGAAGATGGGTTATTGATCGTTAGTCGGTGTTGTGAGTTTTATTTAAAATTTTCTGTAGCGAAAAATTTGCGTTCATAAGAACCTAACTGTGTAAAAAAAGGATTAAAAAAAAAAACCTGTTTGGCGGTATTTTTTGTGATAATCTTTTATAATCATTTACGTGATGAGGTTTACGTACATGTACCATGGCGAGCGTGCTTTACGCTGCTGTTTGGTTTACTTAATTTTTGTTAATCTTCTCTGTACGCGTGCATTTTCCTACTTTGGTGGAAATAAACTGAATGACGTGTATACTCGAAATTGGCAAACGAAATTGTACAGGTCTGCAATTTATCTCTGTTTTTTTATTATTATCTGCTGAAGAGCTTTAGTTCCACTAATGGTATGTCAAGTGGAGAGGAGTGTCTTAGGAACCTGCTAATAGCTAGAGGAAAACCTTTAGAACCTTTAACCAGTGTTATAGATCCTTCAGGATGGAGATATATTCACTTTGCTGCAGAAGAAAGCCTCAGAGACGTACATATATGCTTGACTAATGTTAAATTTCGAACGCACCTAAGCATATTTGTCTGTCCACCTGTATGTCGACTCATCTCTGTAATATCTACGGTAAACTTTTTGCTTCTCACAAGAATGAAAACATTGGCTTTAAAGAAAATTTCAAATGAAGGGCAAATCGATCAAGCGGCACGCCTGTAGTGCAGTCAAAGTCTCTTTCAAGGTTTTTTGCTCATTGCTCATAAACTCTAATAGACAGACAATAAAAACTTTATACATATATTCTACAAAAATGGAAGTAATTAACCACGCCCATCTAATACTATAGGTTAGGAAAAAACTTTATTATTTTGCCTTTTCTAAGTCCCTTCTAAAATAAAGGATTCAGTCACGGCCCACTGTGATTTTCTCACTTGCTGCTGATTGTAGGCATATTTACACAGTGGAGTTACCATTCAAAAGTCAATCGACAGGATTCAAGTAAGAATACGTACTTCAATTGTGTTTGGGTGTTGACTAGTTCGACACATTAACGCGAATCAAAATCAAAATATGTCATGAATGGAACATAACATAAAATCGTTTCATACAAAGAGCTGTAAGCCGTATTAATAAGTAGCAAGACTAAGTGTTCTTCGACTGCTTTAGTGCGATACATTAAAAATTTTCTTCCGCCCAGCTACACTGTTAAGGTGTAATGTTGTTTGAGGTTTCTCCATCGTTTCAACACCGACTCTGTCACATTTGCTTTAACTCCGCCTGACTTCTGCTTACGTTCGAAACATAAGAAGCTCCTGAGAGCTTCAAGTTTTAATCTGATTGAAAAGATAAAAGCAAATCTATCGAGGCATTTTTATAGATTAGGATATCTCTTCAAATACTTAATGTATTGATGTGAAGTTTCACGCAAATGTTAGTTAAGTGCATCTAATTTAAGAACAAGTCTCTTCGGTTGCATATACCAACGCGTTTCTGACCGAAGATTCTCAATGCCTTTTAATCATTCACTAGCTTATGTTGTTTAGTGGGTACTAAAATATTTAAAAAAATGTTCACGGAAAGAAGGAAAATTTTTCAAATAGTTCACGCTGAATAAAATGAACGGTAGTGTTAAAGGGAAGGGAGTGGTCTTCATAGGAAAGTTACGGGACTTAGAAAGTCCGTATGAAATCACAAAACGTTCAGATATCCATATATATGATATCTAGGATCATATTTCAGGATGTACTATAAATCTATGACTGCATAAGTTGTCCTTTATTAATTTATACATCAGGTGCTTTAATTTAATTTACTCTGCTAACAGTTTTTTCTTTTTCTTTATCGAATTTTTATTGTTTATTTACCCAAATGTTTATCCTTGTCATCACATATATTACGGCCGCCTTGGCAGCGACGCTTCCTAATGGCAACAACCACAACAAATAGTATACCAATGCCAACAGTAAAAAGTGTACCGGTCAACAAAGCAGCTATCGGTAATATTGAGAAACCCATACGACCATCTGTTTAATGAAAAAAGAAAATGTCATGTTAGATGTTTATAGAAAATAAAAGCAGACAGAATAATAATTACATTAAATCACAAAAGTATATATGAATTAATTATTTTATTCTCTGTTTCACAATTCATGCATATATCAGTTCTTCTTAAAATCTCACATTCTTTATGGTCTTTCGCTTTCAAAAAGTTTTCCTCTAAGCGCAACTATACTTCAACCCCTTGCAACGATGATAAATTATATCCTTTATGTAAGCTCGCTATTGTTTTCTACAGGTACCCATTGTACGTTCATAAAATGATATATATATTGTATGTAAAAAGCAAGCTTAACTTATATCTTAATAAATATATATATATACAATATATACATGGACATATATATATATATATATATATATATATATACATAGAGCGCATCCCACTCACAGCGAGCAGCGGTCATAATATATTAGATTCATTTATCATAATTATACATTTCAATGGTAATTAATCAAATGATAGTTTTTGTTGTTTTAAAGAAAACGGGAAAAAAAAAAATATTATTCCGGGCATACGTGCTTACAACACCTACCATGTATACATACATTTACATGAAAGATTTTATAATATTAAGCGATTGTATAAAATTATAAGCCCTTTTATAAAATATAATTCCCTGTTATATAATGATTCGCAATTCGAATGGTGGAGACATGCATGCATATATGTTATGCAGTAAGCATATGCGTTACACACGCAATGCCTTACAAATTGTGATATTTTATTATGTTTAGCATGATTAAAAGAATGCTTACTTTGACCCTAATTAATGACTTTAATTGCACTCTGTACACAGAACAATGAAATTGTTTTGGTAAACCACTTTAGCTTTAGATTTTCTCCTTATTATATATTATAAGATCCGGCCTGTGAGAGGTTCTCCACATCTCCATTGAAAATCTATATTTTATATTTCTAGGCTTAGATTTCATTACATATTTTGAAAAACTCTTATCGCTATTAGCGATAGTATAAGGGGCGATCTATGCAATTCACTTTTCAATTCAATTTTTATCTCAGAAATTTCAAAAATTGTGTAGTTTTTAGCATAAAAGTTTTACCAGAGAAATGGCAAGACGATATGAGATGTAATGAAGCTTTTGTCCTTTGAAATGTTTCAGGTTTTTTATGTGCTCGCAAGAGATGCGGACAAAAAGAGTTTCACAAAAGAAAGAAGAAGAAGAAGAAGGAAATAAAGCTATCCCATCGCTAGATGCGCATGATGCGCAAAGACCTTGATCGATATCAGCCTCGTCGGGTATATCTTATTAATAATTTTTGAATTACATAAGAATTTTAAGTTAAAATAATTAATTAATTAATATTAATTTAATTAATTAATAAATAAATAATTATAAATTAATAATTAAATAATTAATTAATAACTACATTATTATTAGTTATAATAATTATTATTCATTAATTAATTAATGCAGTTTAATTAATTAAGACAATTAATATATTAATTACAGTTAATTTATTAATATATATCATTAATTAATACAATCAATACATTAACTGATTAATATAGTAATTAATTAATGCAGTTATTAATATAGTGTTAATTAATTAACACCAGTTATTCATATAACGATTTTTCCAAATGGTGCGTTATAGGGGAAGGCCAAAGGCAGACTGATAGTCCGAGTGGATGAAGTCCTCGCTCGATTAGTTAGGGTTTCGGCCGTTTGGTATTCGGTAAGGGACAAATTCTTTGGTGTAACCGTTAGCAGAGTCCGTGAGCAAGCTATAGAACTTAGCTGTGAAACGTACGCTTGCCTCATAGGCCTCCATTCTTCTTCATCACATGGTTGCATGGATTACAGTTTTGCACTTTAGAGGACTGCCAGGGCAAATAAATTTTTCTTTATTTTATGTTACAGGTCGCTAAAATGCGTGCAATTTATATTCTGCCTGAAAGATGCAAGGCATAGTAGCTAATAATGGGCAATACCTTGAACACACTCTTCTTTATATTGCTCTTGAAATATTCGGAAGCTTTTTTCCACATTTACTAAGTCTAATAGTAGTTAGTAAGTAGTTCGTAAGAGAAAGTTTTCGACTTTTTTTTCTGTAAAAAAGAATGCGTTTTCTAAGAAAGTCTTGCCATCGTTCACTTACTTTAATTTAATCGATTATCGTAAGATGTGTTAAATAAGTCAAAGATGAAATGCCATATTTATGGTGCGTATGGTGCGCAAATTATATGCATACACACACGAATTGGCAGTTATATACAGAAATATTATCAATTTCATTGACCCATGAATTTTATGAACGTTTACTATATATTTACTATTTCGTATCTAGTGTAAAAATCAATAAAATGCGAACGCAGTCAGTTAGTTTATTTAGTTGGACGGTCGTAAATATGTTACTATCTATAAATTCATGTTCATTTGGAACACTTGTTAGTTACGACATTCTTTCTTGTTGCTTGCACAGTATGGCGATGTGACTGTGAAGATGATAATGATGATGACTAAGTGAAAATTATTATTGTTATCATCGGACCACTTAGTTTTGTACAGTTAAATGAAAGCATTATAATATCCATTGGGACACGTTTCGATATTCTACGCATAAGACAATTGGGAATTTGTGCAGATTGTGTATTACTTTGACACATCACCTGTTGGACTATTGGAAAACAACCGCGCTTAAGATTAACGACCGTGTTTTAAGCGATATCCCAGAGGCGTCACAAAGTATTGTTTTCTTGTGATTTTTGTTGATTTTGGTGTTTTGGAAAAAGATTGATTTTGCAGTGTTTTCTTGTGCCGTGGAATCTATCAAATTTGATGCAAGGTCACAACACCTATGATAAGAAAATACATGATATGAGAATCCATGGCAAGTGAGCAGACGCACGCCCGCATCTCCATCTGCGATAAATAAGGACCGGTATGGTGAAACAGTTAACCGTCTGTTCTTACTGTAATTCAGCATGAAGTACTAAGTGCATCGTACGTTTAACTCTTTACTCTAACTCAATTGACGAATAAGTACAAGAATACATAATAAAGTGAATTGAATAGTGAATGATGGTGACGATTATTCACATTGATATGTAATAGCACCATAAGGGAACCAACTCAAGATTAAGCGCACCGATAGGATCGCACACGATAGAAACGATCCGTTAAATCGAAATTTTCTTCTAAAGAGACTGGTTTGCTAACTGGCTATTGCCTATCTAGCTACCACAGCCAGATGAATAATGAGATAAAATTTTATTAACCAACTTAACCTAGTTTTTATGTTCTTACAAGACTATCAGAATAAGATTTTGGGTTGATGTAGTTATGTCAATCTGAAGTCTACCAGCTCGTGCCAATTGAAATAGAAAATGAAAACCTTTTATATTAACTACTGACTGTACAGGAAAAAAAAGAGTCGAAATCAGTTGCAATCGTCAAAAAATAATGGCTTTTACAATCAGTCTTCCTCGTGAGAACTTATTTCATTTTATTTGTAAATAGAGGAAATGTAAACGACTCTATTCCCATGATTCCGATTAAAACCAAAAAGGTAGCATAGGCGACCAAACCTCTATCTTATTTTTGCTAAGCTGAGGTGTGTTTTTATTATGTTACAAAGGCAATGTTAATAATAAATATCGTAAATAAAAGAAAATATGAAATCCCTCATACAATTGTCCCTGGGAAAGTTTAGACTCTTTCTGTGCCTTGTTCGATAAAACTTTAATTGAAGTTTACAGAGATAGTCTTTGGCTTGAAAGTCTTACTTAAGAATCGTTTACAAAGCTTAATAAAAAATGCGGAAAACGCTGCACGTAACATATATGTATGTTCTTGGTCGGCGTAATTCTGCATATAATGTCGATTCTAGATTGACATAGGAATTTGTCTAAGAGCCACAATGTCAACAGACAGTCGATGTAGAAATACAAAGAGTCGATTACTAAGAGTTGTCCATCTGTTCGTTTGAATATTGCTGAACTACTCTGTAGAAATACGAAGCTTAAGTTAAAATAAAGTTTTGAATGCAACCGTTAAGAATTCATAAGTTAGTCTAAAAAGTATTGAGCTTTATAATAAAGAAGATTAGCAAGCACAAACGTTAGACTTTATTTGTTGACCACTTTATATTTTCATTTTTTTTCGGTATGAAATTAAACTTTAAACAAAGTTCGATATCAAATTTTTATAAATTTATACAAAAACTGAACATTATTACTAAATATTCGTAATATCTCTACTTCAATTTCAATTTCAAATGCATTTTCGATGTTATCTCACACCTTTATGGAAAGGTGTTTCAACGTTAATTAAAAATCTTAAATTTCAAATCTGCCCCACAGTGTTGAATTGTATACCATTCAATATGCCTTTTTTTGTTTTTGCTCTTCTTTTCAATAAATAAATATCCATCTCTACGTTTGTGTAGAAATTTCAATGAAATCAAGTACAAAATGTAATTTACAAAATTAAATTAAATTTTTTTCTTTCCTTTCTTCAAAATAATTCCGAACGCTTGTTTGTTTCGTTTCTTTGTGTTACTGAGTTTTACACAAAAGGATTATCTTCTTATCACTTTGAAATAAATTTTAAATAAATTACTTACGCCTACGAAGACTATCAATTTTGCTTAGATAAGTAAACGCATTTATAGAAATTTATCAAAAAGAAGAAAGGTTTCGGTACAAATTTAACCTTTAAAATCGTTCGAAAATCGGTAAAAACCTTTGAATTGGAACACTTACTATATGCGTGCGTATTGATCTGTTAATAAGCGAAGCAAAAAAAAAAAAATTCGATTATGTGACAAAGATATACAGAATTCAGTGAAGAATCGTTGCGTGTGCTAAGTACCGACTGTTTTTATTTCGAAATAATTTCAAATCCTAAATAAGAGGTTGGTGGGAAGTGACGTCTTCCCGCAAAGTTGAAGGTTTGAGTTAAAAGTTGTCCTGAGTTGCAAAAAACGGAAAAATACAAATCGAAACAGCTGGCACTTGACTGGCCTCGAAAAAGTTGTTTTAGTTTCCTCAATGTGAAGAGTCACATTGTCAGTAGAAAAGTACATAAGAAACGAGTAACCTTTAGAAAAAGAAACACAGCTCGTCGTAAAAAAGTATCGTCTGTACTAAAGGGTGTGAGCGTCAAGATCCTTTGCGCGGTGTTAAGTATATTTTTGAAAAATAGAAAATTTATTTGTTGTTTTTTTTTATTATATATCTTTCGATCAATTAAATTTTTACATGTAAATCATAATTTCGGACATAAGAAATGTTCTAAAATTTCCTTCATTCATTTTTATACGCTGTAAGGTATCTTACGAACTGGCTTTAGAACTCGTCAATGATGACAATAGAAGGTTCGATGTAAAGTGATGTTGTGTGCTTGTTCTCTATTGTTATTGACTTGTAAGAAAATGATAACATTTTGAAATATAAATGAAAATATATAAAACATATAAATGACAAGACAATATATTCTGTTTGTTCATTAGATTACAGGCAATTTTGCCAGACACTAAAAGTAATACAATGAATTTTTTTTCCCCTTTTCCCCATTGTCCCCTCTCCGACCGCGCTATAGAGAGAATATTTTCAAACAAAGAATTCTTTGTATTATGTCTTAAATAGACTGACAGAGATTCCTAGGAGATAAATTTCACACTTCACAGGTAAGAATATCTCTATGTACATACATTGTACAATGATAAATACAGGCACAGTTATACATATTGTGTGAATAAAATTTTATTAAATGAAAATACATTTCTTACAGCTTAGGTTTTAAGGTTTTGTTTGTTTAGTCGAGTAGAGCATAAATTGAATATAAGCTGTTACGCAAAAAGAAAAAAAAAGCAAAAGAGAAATGCCAAACTTTTCTTCAAAACTTACCTTTCCACGCAACATAAGGCAGACTCATTCACACATTACACAAGACATTTTCGAATTTTGTTATGTCAAATACCGAAGCTATTAGGGATTTCTCAAAGAAACCAAGCTATGTCTGAGAAGGTTTGGAAGCATGTATTGCAGTTCGATAGTAGATTTGCTTCCCTTCCTGAGATATATCGTATTTAATACAAAGACATTTTGGATGCTTACTAGGTACGTAAATATGAAACCGAAGTTTGCCCATTAACGGTACTAGCATCAAATCTAGAGAACGTAACTATGCAAAGCCGTTTTCTTTTACAGCTTGGATATCTGGCAAGAATAAGTAGCCGTAATACCAACACATATGTCAATGCAAAAATATCTCTTTTTTTTATACAACGAAAATGTCGAGTTTTGTGCCAAATAACGAGCATTCGTCGAGACCATTTTTATTATTTTTTTTTTTTGCGTGAACGATAAAAAAGAGAGTTGTATTTTGCATCACATCATGAGGCTGAAAACTGGATCTATTTTGAGAGTCCCAAGCGTAAAAAGTCATGGACTGACCCTAGCCTATCAACCACATCGAATGTGAGACTGAGTTGCTTTGCAAAGAATATAATATTCTGTATTTGATGGGTGTGGTCTGTTATTAACCGTTAGTCTGATGACTCTGCTAATATCAAACGCTACGAATTTTTCAAGAAATGAGCGCAATATTGAAAGCGGCAACAATTGACAAGCCTGCATCTGTCCATACAACAAGTTTGGTAAGTCGAAAGCACTGGGTTCGGAAGCGTTGGTCTAAGGGCTCACCAACTTCAAATCCTTTCGATTACTACTTACATGTATAGGAATTGGAAAAAATGATAACCAACTAAGCAAGATGCAGATAGAAGTACAAAGTTTTTTAATATGAGCGGTAAATAAAGTATATCAATATTTTGAAGATGACGAATCGAAGAAGCACATAAAGTTTACATAATATATTGTTTCTGTGCAAAGTCATACTTTTCATTACAACCCCTATAATGGTGGAGAGGCAAAAAAATTGACTTACACGGTCCAAACGCAGGACAATTGATATTTATATCAATCTACATCTGCTATCGCTTTTTCCATTTTCAGTTTCAGTTTTATTTTCTTTCCATGTAAAGATTTGTTTCGAAGAAACATTTCTATGGGAGAAAATTGAAAAAAACCGCTACATTTTTCACATCAATTTGATATGCCGAAATACTGGTACATGCAGACTTTTGTCGAGGACGAGACGAATAATCGTAATAATGGGTCAAAATGATCTTCTTTTATAGGAATCGTCCTTCATCAAAAATATGTACCAAATACCATTAAAATTTTTATAAAACTTTCGATTGCTTACAAAGATAGACAGACGGATGGACAGACAGACATCTATATATCGATTCATTAGTATCACAAGAGGCAAATCTGTCGTAATGACTTCTCAGTATTACATACATGTGCGCAAGCCTAGTATGATATGGGATCATACGACGTGTAGTGTGTAAAACAAGTTTTACGGGCATTTTCGTGTTATAAACTGTTACTCTCGTATTCAAGAATGAGAAGTAGAAGTAGTGGAGGAAGTGAAAGTTAGATGTGCGGAACTGTAGAACATGACTTCACATTAAACCACTGGAAGTCTTAACGGTAATTAACTGCGATTTTCACACACTCCAAGGTTTCATAATAAATTTTCCATAGTAATATCTTTCGTTTTGATTAGCAGTGAACTCTACCTGCTATTTCTTCATTTCAACTCAGATATGCTGCACTCTTGGCTGATGGAGATACAAAGTCTTTTCAACTGATACTTGAGCAAAATTCTAAAAAAATGTTAACAAAGATCACAAAGTTTCATACTAAGTCGAAGTAATTGCTGACGTTAGTCACGAAAAGGTGTTTTAAGGCCAGCACTTACATACGTCATAGCTAGTGGTGTACTAACATTTTCCCAAACTTTTAAGTGCCTATCGTTTCCAAAAGTATTTTATTTAATTTCATTACCAAACAGCGAAATTTTTCAAAGATTCCTTTTGTTTTCTTTTTTTTGTCCTGCCCAAGTGGCAGTTTGCGATTCTTGGCAATGATAAAAGATTTTTGTTGTGTTATTCTACATCGCTTGCTTGCACACACAAGAAAAACGCAAAAAAGTTTGAAATTGAAATTTCATAAATGGATAGAAACTTTTGCGGTTAACTGTAAATAATTCGTAGGAAAACGGCTCTGGTGCGTCCTTTTGTGCATTACAAAGGAAATGAAAAAACTAACATACCTCCATCGTTCCGTGATAGGTAATACAATTACGTTTAAACCAACATGTACTAGAGAATTGCAATTTTTGTGTTGTTTGTTTATAAAAAGCACAACAACTTACATACTTTCTTACATCGACAACGTCTGGAATACGTTGATTTATAGACGAACGCAGTGCGTTTAGGACATTCACAAGTAATTTTTCAAACAATGACAGTTATTTCCTTATGGTCATAGAAATGATAATGAACTTTGCATACCTTTACTTGGGCAAGAAAAGCGAATGCATGCAATAGTACAAGGACTTCTCTCTCTCTCTCTCTCTCTCTGTATCTTTCGTGAAAGTTATTCAATCCGTAAACAAATGCAGCTCAAGAGATAGAGGGAAGGAGAAAATTGTTGTATATATGTGTATAAAACGAAAGGTAAAATTTACCTCTTATCATCTTTTCGTTGAGTTGAGAGAAGGCAGTCAATGTAAACACTGGAAAATTTCATTTGTGCCTTCTGCCAAAATTCCATAAAGTAAACAATATAATTGCAATTAGTTTTGTTTGCATTTCGTTACCTTAAACAAAAAAAATTTGCGTTTTTTTTTATTTTTACCGCTAATGATATCTAGCGATAAGAACAAGTTAGCCAACTTGCGTACAACTAGAAGGGTATATTGCTTACCTCGAGAGCTCCATAAAATGAATGGTAAACATTTTTTGATATATTTACATAAAAACAAATTAATATTTTTCCAAAATCCTTCCCCTCTTTACTCTCTTTACACGCACAACTCGGTGACGCGAATTTATTTTACAAGTTCTCGTGAAAATAATCAAATATTTGTTAAACATGAGTATGCTGTGTTTATGCTTCAAAACCATGCAGTTATTTACATGATTCCATAAAAGAAGTTAGTAAAACTTCTATTTTCCGCCCGTCCGTGGACCGCTAGCTTTATCATAATAATCATGTAACTAATATCACTTAATAGTCGAATTAACAAGTGTTGAGCAATGTGATTACGAGACGCTCTTAGCATAAATTGCGACAAGCCATCCAGGAACAGGAAACTGTAGTAAAACTACATTCTATCTTACATACATTTAACTTTATATATATGTAGACAGATCCTTAAAGAACTTTATGCCCGTTATAGGTTAAATACGCTTTCGGAACTAACGCACACGACTTCAATGTTGAAAATGTCGCTTATAGTGATAAAATAATCCGTACTTTGCCGTTTTTACGGTTAAAAGGAAAGAATCGCGACTGCCCAGTCAGTGTTCCCGAATCCAAATTTCAAGTCCGGCAACGTGTACTATGATCATAGCTATAGCAAGTGCTGCATCGGTAGAGGCGTACGCACCATGTATCCTCCTCCCCGTCTTTTTCTTTTTCCTCGCGCGCCATATTTCACCAAAGTCGAGCTTAATCCCCCTCGTACGACCTTTCAATTTTTATATGCTGCTCGCGACGACTGACCCATCCGCGATTTATGTTTTTAGATGGGCAGTAAACACCCATTGCTATCATTACACTCAAGACTAACAGACCACAAAATCAGACTACGACGGTTGGTTTCTGCAGGATTGGGCGGAATAGTCCTTCCGTTCGACTCGACTCATTTGATCTAAAATAATCCTTGAGAGGTTTTATAACGAGTGATGAAGTGCGGAGTAGAGTCTAAAATAATAATAAGCGTTGGTAATCAAGGCAGACAAGGTCGCACTACCATCCTTGTCTCTGACGATGCTGTGGCAACTTGGAGCGTTACGAACTGCCGTCACGACGTAAGATAAGGAAATTAATTTTAAATAAGATTGTGGTCCCGATTTAAAGTAAGAAACTAGAGGAAGATAGAAGTGCTGTCCATTCTCCTGGGTCTGTCATTGCTTGCGCGTTCCAATACATTTTGATCAACAACTAATACTTAATTGGACGTGCTTATTGTGTTGCCGGAAAACTTTCAGCTCAATACTTTTTAGATAATCTATTGTTATTACCAGTACAAAAAGGCCCGATTGATATTCATACGTCTTTACATGTTCTATATGCGAGTTCGTCCTTGGGAACGCGATGGTTTACAAGTTTAGGAGAATATTGATGTCTATCTTCTTCTTCTTGTTCTTTTCCGCCATGCTTTTAGACTACTTTTGCATTCTTATGCAACATAGGCTGTGCAAGATTTCATTGTTGTAATAAATTACCTGAACGTTTCTCTGCCTCATTAATTGGTATGTTCTCCAAAATGATTGGCTCGGAACGGCCTTTTTGATTTACGCTATATACGATAAGGTGAAGTGCGGGATTTGGATCCGGATAGTAATCCATAGGTGTTAAATCTGTCAAATATATAAAGAATACGTAGAAAAAATATGCTTTAATTTTGGAATATCTTGAGTGAATCATTATCACATCGTTACATGTTGTAAATGCGTTTGCATATATATATATATATATATATCTTTACATTTTAGATAAATCGTATGAAACTTTCTGTAAGTAAATGAAAGGAGATATCTATGTACATTTTTTCGTAGGTTTAAAATAAATTTTTGCAAAGTAACTTTTCAGTGAATTTCCACTTGAGAGGCTTTTGCTGATGAAAACCTTGCATTCACACACACTCAACGAATAATCACACATGAGCGCATTTTCTGATTTACAGATAATTACCTTTAATGAGTGTATTTTCTGTGTTCTATCCTGTTCCCTATTCAATGTGCAATGTGCTCTTCGATGCGGGTATGTATGTGTGTGTGTGTGCACATATACATACGCTAAGGTATGAAGATTAATTAGGTGGTTTTAAGTGGTAGCGACTAGGTAGTAGATACTAAGTAGTAGAAGAGGGGGTATAGGGGGGGTGCGGTATTGTCAACAAACTCTTTTAGGCATTGATAATGAGGTCTATCTAACACAGCTATAATCTTTCCTTCGCTCCCATCGCGCGATCTCGTTCTCGCTTCCTTTCAAAACAAATTTACCTGTAAATGTAATCATCAAACTTTTCGATTTTTGTTTTTTCGCTTTGAAAAACTTTTTACCAATAGCTAATGACTATTGGCAAAAATTAAACAGTAAGAAATTCATGACTTTTTGTTCAAGTGTACTTGCTTGTTTACAAGCAGGAGTGTGAGCGCATGTCGGACAAACGTACTAAAATCAAACTTTTTGCTTTAGTTATAAATAAGAAAAACGAAATTAACTTTTTTTTTTTGTTTTTCTAGTTTATACTTTTCATTAAATTCTTTCACTTTGTAAATATAATGATATATGTATGTCTGTTTGTGTGTGCGTCTATTTGGTTGTGCGACTGCTGTTTGGCATACCAAAAAAATTCACATCACATCACCTACCACACCTACAATATAAGCTAGCTTTTGTGTAACGGTTGCCAAAAATTTTTGTTGGCTCAACTCCATCGTTACCTTTTACAGATTATTTTCGCGTGTTTAATGAGCCAAATTTTGATTATTGAAGTTTTTTTTTCGCTTTATTTCTTTGGCATACCAAGAGTACCAAGAGTTGTGCATATACATGCACAACGCAGTTGATAGCATTACACAAAAGTAGATATTCATGTAACGGCACGGATTCAGAATTTCATTTTAGTGTGTTTGCTACTTTGTTTCCATTCTTTGCGTTCTTGGTTGGTTTTTGTTTGCGTTAATCTATTGATGAAGCTTTTGCGTTAAAATATTTAAATGAATATGTATAAAAAAGGTAATCTAAAAAGTATTAAGCTTTTGTTGGTTACAAATAGACAATGGAAGTATTATGATTATTTTCATTTTCATTCTTCACATGCAGGAACTCAACGAAAACAAATGACAGTCGAGTTCAAATGCCTCTTAAAGTAAATCTTAAATTAATTATTATTAAAACTAGTATAAGTATAATAAGACAAATTAGAAGGAAAAAAGAAAACAAAAAAAAAAAAGACAAAAGGAAAGGCAAGTACACAATTAGCACAGGGCCACACCTGACTGGCAACAATTGTTGCCACTGCTAACAAGCGGCAACTGGAGAGTGACGAGCATTACTGTTCTGGTTTTACCAAAAACTTCTTGAACAGCGCAGAGACCTCTCAAACCGCAAGCATTCTTTTTCTGAGTAATTTTCATGTCATGTCAAGATCACTTTATAAAAAACCTAAGCCAAAAAGCACATTAGTGCTAGCGGTCGCAATGTCGTAATGCTTGGTACAGATTGCTAATCGTTCCAAACGCTCAATACTTTTTCGATTATTTATTATACCCAAAAGCAGGCCTGTTTGCGTATGCATTTGCAAATATTTGATAATACATTCCATGTGTATATGTGCGAATATCTAAGTATGTGTTTGCTTGTTTTAAATAATTTGTTTGTGAAAATTTAACGAAGCATAAAGCTACGATTACCGATAGGATGATGAGTTGAAGTCTGTAATTTCCATCAACAAATTCTTTAACAATTACTTGTGTGTTGGTTACTAAACGAACAGTGGAGAGAGAGAAAGAGTGGGGGAGAGAGAGAGAGAGAGAGAGAGAGAGAGAGAGAGAGAGAAAGATGGAGATGGTGATGGAGAGACAGAAACGAAGTCTGCACACAAAAGACCTCTTCATTAGAACAAAGCATATTCCTCCTTATGCGCATTGACGTCTTACTCACAAATTTCGTTTATTACTTACCGCTTAAATCAATGCGAAATATTGGCACATCTGCATACGTGCTCGATGTGTTTAAACGTAACTTTTTCGTTTTTGAATCATAAGCTTCCAAATAGAAATGTTGCTGGAGACCGCCATCATAACCTGGCATACATTCTAATTCCATTGTTGAATAGATAATGTTATCATAATTATCGAAATTAATGCTACCACCACCGTTACTGCTTGAACCAAGGCTGTTGCTACTGCTTATATCTGAATTACCGTAAGTGCCGATAAGACTATGGGTAGCAATGCCGTTATGAAAATTGTATTCCATGCGTGAATAATCAAAATGTGGCTCATTATCAATGCTTGCCTTATTGATGTCATCGTTCTCGTCAGTGTTGTCACTGTCGTTCTCATCATCGTCACCATCAACAACAACATCGTCATCATCATCATTATCATCGATATCATGTTCTAGATTCTCGTCTTCGTCAAGGCCAACGTTTTCAACATCATCCATACTTTCCATAGTATCTTCGGAAATTCGATTATTATTGTTGCTGTTGTCATCATTAGAATTATCAATCGCTTGCAGTTGAGTTTCCTCTTTGCTTTGGCTTAGCTGTTGTTTCATAGAGTAATTGTTTACAGTTGACTGCGGGGCATGCTTAGTATTGACCGTTACATCGTCATCGCTATCATTATCTTCCAAAATTTTTGAATCAGTTAGTGTGTTGTAATCGTCTAGCATACCATCTAAAATATTTTGTGCATCCTCATCATCTGTCAGTTCATCTTCTTCAATATCGTTGTCAGTCTCACCATCGATTTCATTGATATCAAGTTGTGCATCATCGTCTTCTTCTATTTCATTAAAATTACTGTTATGGTTACTTTCAACATTTTTGTTGTTTTTGTTCTCATCGTTGTTGTTGCTACTAGTACTTGCACCGGAACCTGTCTCAATACCTACAGAACTGTTGTTATCGAAAACATCAATGTTTTCTGTTTGCTCATCATCCCCTTGATAGGCGCTGTCACCGGCGTTAACTGCCACCACTGCTGCCAATGATGTCTCTCTACTATTAATAATTTCAACGGAATTCGATGGTTTTGTGGGCAGCTGGATATTTCCCGTTGCTCGACTGATTATTTTAGGTGCACTCGGTGGCAATTTTGATTGTTGTTCTTCTTCTTCTTTACTCCAATTATTATCGCTTTCGATACTATTCCTTCCTTTCTCAGTACTGTTGCTGCCATTCATATATTTGGAGCTAAGGTGAATTTCAGATAGGTTGGGCATCTGACCGAAATATCTTTCTTTGTTATTACGAGCTGTCAATGATTTGCGTATACGTTTTTTATCATTCAATTTTAATGAATCAGGCTTGATATTAAGTTCATTTCCATTGCCTGCAGTTGATGGTTTGTCATCCTTTACTTGAATTGTGCCGCTGTATTGCTTTAATGTAAATGCAGAAGTTGAAGTAGTAGAAGAAGATGAAGAAGAAGAACTTATTCCATTGCTGCTGACGGCACTAGATTTATCTTGCTGTTGTACCTTCTCTCGGCCAATTGCAATTTCTCGTTTGTTGATATGTCTGCTTTGTACAATTGATAATGACGCTGTAGATGCTTTTTCTTTGGCAGCCGAGCGGTGTTCGTTACTGTTATGAGGATGAGGATGAGGATGAGGATGAGAATGATGATGATGATGAATTTCTTTATTATTCAGTTTTCGTTTCTGTTGGCTTTTGGGAGACTTGTTATGTTGACTCTTACGGCCGGTGTTTAGTAATATTTTCGTTGTTTTTATTGTTCTTACCGCTGCCATAACATTTTGCGAAACTTTTGTAGTAGACAGTGACAAAGTTGAATTCAGTTTTCTTTTTTTGACAATTTTTGTAAAATCTTTACTATTATACTGCTTTTTAGGTTTGCAATCTTTCCAATATTGTTGTTGTGCTGCTTCTTGTCCTTGCTGAGTCCGTTGATTTTTCTCGGTAGAAATTTTTGCAATATCACCAACAATACTACGGTCGTTTTTACATTCTTTGCCATTGTGGTATTGCATATCATATCTTGATGAACGTTTTCTGCGAGTTTTCTTTTTCATATCATTGCTGATGTCGTTGTTGTTCTTATTCGCCTTTAACTGCGCTGGCAAAGATAATCCATCATTTTGATGATTATTGATAAACGCCTTTGATGCTGCAATGGCAATTGGTCGTTCACTTGAGGACTCAACGGTATGTGGACGATTCTTATTAACACTTGTGGTTTGTTCTAGCGATTGTTTCGTTCTTCCTTTAGATTGCTTTGAAATTTGCTCATCTTTAAAACCCACCAGCGACTGTGATGGGGTAAATGATGTACGTTTTTTCAGACGCTGTTCTTGTTGGTTATTTACGTTTACCGTTGATGCTTGTTGACGATATTTTTGCTGTATCATTTGTTGGTGCCTGTTATACATTGTTATTGACTGGTTTTTTCCAACTTGTTGTGCCTCATGATTAATGCTTTTATTGTTAGTGCCGTTGGTGTTTTTGATAGCAGTAGTTGTAGCACTACTAGTGGATCTCTTATTATTGTTATTGGCGCTGTCATCATTATTGTTGTTGCTGTAGTTTATTTTGTTGCTTGTCCTCTTAACGTCATCAGTGTAAACTTTTCTATTGCTACTGATTTGATTGCTATTGTTGTTGCTATTAGTGCCACGAATGCCACTACTATTGCTGTTTTTGCTTCTACTAACGTTATACGGATGATGTTGTTCATTATGTCTCTCACGTACATATTCCATATGCGGGAAATTTGATTCGTGCCTCCCATACTGTGTTGGCATAGCCATCATCATTTGATTGGCGTGCATTGTTGTTTGATTCGATGAATTCAATGAAGCCGAAGTCACTACATAGGGCCGCAAAGTACAGTTACGCAAAGCTCCGGGTTTAGCTAAAGCAATCCAATCAAAACAATATAAAGCAAAAGAAAAAATGTTATGAAAAATAGCCATAATAATAAAGCAACATTCTAATAAATGTCCAAAATAAAATAGGAAACACAGAGGGAGAGAGAGAGAGAGAGAGAGAGATATGTAGAGGAGTGGCAGTAGTGAAATTTTTATTGAGCTCAGAGCTTACTCGAATTTCTTTGTGTTTATTTAAGCAATAATTCAAATTTTTATTTATATAAAAATCAATTTCTGAACTTACCTGCCGGTACAACTTGAAATAAACATGGTTCTGATTGTTTACCAATCGAATTGGTACCCCAACATGCTAATGTACCGTAATCGCGTTCACCTTTCGGCATATATATCAATTCACTAACAGTTTCCACTGAAACGATAGAAGTAGAAGAAGATAACGAAAAACTTTTCATCGTAGCACAGTACACACACATCGTAGTAATTTACCATAGGCTTCGAAATGCGTTTCATTCGATTCAATGTACGTACGATGTACATCACCCGTTGTTGTCGGCTCTTGCATTGTAGCAAAATGACCTGATGGTACTTCGAAGTGTTCACCGCTACTAGAAAAAGTCCATTCAAATTCAATTTCGGGTGGATCCGAGTTAACACGACACGGTATGGGTACCGCTTCTTCCAGTGAAGCGCCAATAACAATAACTGTACTTGTACTGCAAACTGGGGCATCTGAAAATATATGTATATTTATGTAACCTCGAAGCCATTAAGGCCTATTATAATAGATTGCAATGTCTACCATAGATGCAATAATAATGTAAAATAACAAAACAAAATACTCTTAAAGAATCTAAAGGAGAAGAAAGGAAAATTTAAGGTAAAGAGAATAAAAAAACCAATAAAAAATAAAAAAGAATAAACAATGAAAAAGGAAGAAAAAATAAAAAATGGAAAAAGACACTGAAAGCAAGAAGAGTAGTAAGAAAGAAAATAACACACAACGCAATCACACCTCCGTCTAACTAAGTAGCATACTAAGTAACCAGCTAATCTCGTTATTAACGGCGAAGGTTAAAAGCCTACGTTTGTGAATGAGATAAGATCCTCTTAATTGTTCCAAGCCCCTAACAAGGGAATTATAAGCTCTTATAACTCTTGCTGGAAAGGATTTGGCCAAAGAGCACGTAACCCGAGGAATCAACAGCAGGTTATTACCAACTGACTTACTAAAATAAAAGAGATCGAAAAAGCTGTCTTCTACTCCTGCCACAGGATAATGTTTTAGAGGTTAAGGAGAAGTTTAACTTTAATAAAATTAACGAAGGAAGAAACCATAAAGCTAGATATAGTGATACCGCCTCAAGGAGTACACATATCTAACTATACGATTAAGTACTGGCAGCCCGAGTTTATGAGTCAAAAGTACATGCGACAACCTATCAAAAGGCTTAATTAGATCCAGCGACAATAACGCCGAGATATGCTTGTCACTTACTGTACGTCGCACTCAACCCGTAATAGTCAGTATGCATAACCTTTGCCTGGCAATCCTAGTTTTTTGTCTTTTTCTCAATAAATTCCACTTTCCAGATGTTTCAGGAAAACCACCTACAGATATCTTATTGTTTAGATAATGGGGCTGCCGTATGGCCTAGTAGATAAAAGGCGATAATATCATATTGGCATACAAGAGTTACATTTACAGTGCAATAGTCCACAGCACCTACAGTGAACGGTCGATAACACTTAACTATCAAGCATACGTCGTCTAACAAAGGTAACATAATGGATCTATAGAACAACTTCCATCTGATCGTCTGTCCATCCGCCCATACGTCCAGCAATGTGTCCATTTGATGCTTTGTATTGCAAATACCTTTCTATTACTATTGTCTACGTTCTGTTTATCATTTTTAATTTCTCGGCGCGGGCAAATAAAGTTTCAATTGAAAATATGATACACAGAATAAGATTTTAATAGACAAGCAGATATCGTAGCAATGATGAATTTGCAAAAATCAAAATTGTTCTGTTTTTTTTTTGGTGGTTCTCTAATTTTTTTTCCAACAAAACATTTACTAACTCATCTATTATTAAATATTATTTATTCATTTTCCAAATTACGAAACATTTTCGAAAAAAAAGAAGCATAACATAAATTTTATAATGCACTTTTTCCGCTAATGAATTATGCATTGTTATGATAATGGGAAATAATAATAATAGTAATGCTAACGATATAATAAATATTTATATGATTTTATAATTTTCTCTGCACCAATAAATATCCACTTTTCGCAGTGTTTTATACAATTTTTTAATAAGAGTATTAAACTCCAGAGTTTAAATTTTGAGAGATCTGCATATGCATTATAAGGCTACTTAGCTAAATGAAAGATGCGGCCAGCTGAAGAAGCGGTTTACGGACTTATTCTGAACAGTGCGTTCTCATACAATATTTTCAAATTTTAAAGGATTAATGGTATGCATGCATGCTTGGGATAAATTGACGAAACGCACACAATGAAAGTGATATGTACTGGCATGATCCTAGCACGTGTAAGACTTCGATATTTGGGAAAACCTTTTGGATATGAACTGCTTTCTAATGTAGATAGATGACAGATCCAGTTTCTATCAAGTATGAATGTCCAAGTCGATCAACTCTTATGCACGTATTGCATTGTATTGCAATTGATGAATAGTTGCACCGGCTTTTAAACTCTAAATATTTATTTTTGCAAGTTTTTTCAAACTTGTCGAGCTTTGGCTCTTTAGGTAAACAATATTTAACTGTGTCGGCCTCTTTGGAAAATGTTCATTTAGATTGCGACGAAAAAGTTTAGCGATGACGAGTATACTCGTCATACACGTAGTATACGGACAATGAGCTTAGGTTCTAATGAAATATATAATAACTTGACACGCATTCATAAGGATAAAATTTAGTGAGAAAATCCGACAAATACGGATTGCACGAAACATGACGCATATATTCGCCTTGTACTTTTTTCGTCACATATATATGACGCAGTCATGAGGCAGTTGGTTGGTTAAATGCGGTGAACAAAATTAAATTAAGAAGAAATGCATTGACTATCAGTTTCCAAAAAAAGAAATAGTCAGTCCTTCTCAGATTTATCTAAAACTAATCGAAACGTTTGGGAAATTCTGATTTCTATTATTATTATTATTATTATTAATATTATTGTTATTAATTTATCCAGAGAAATAAATTCGAAGCATAAAGTCTTAAAACACTAGCAACGAAAGCTATCGGCTTTATTACCAACTCTGTCCCACTTGAGATTCGAACCCACGACCATTGAGTTGCTAGTCGAGATTCTTTCCACTCAGGCGGACTCTGATTTTTATTTCCCTATAAACACATTAATATATTCCGATACTGCACGTATAAATATTAGGTCAAGTTATAAGTAACTTCCGATACAACTAGATAGACCGTATTGTCCGTATTTACCCACTACAAGTCACCGAAACAAATGAGTTCTTGTGTTCACTATATAGATGAGAATTCAGTTGGTCTTCGGTCAACTGTGTTTCTTAACACCTGAAATGGAGAATCAAAAAATGCATATTCGACAAGTCAATAGCGCTTAGGCAGTAGCTGAAAAAGTATGCAGCGTATACGGTGAAAGACTGATAAGTGATCAGACAGTTGGAAATTGGTTTGTAAAATTTCGTTCTGGAGATACAATCCTAAAAGCCGAACTGAGCGGGACGTCCTTCAAATTCACGCCAATCAACAAGGGTTGTAGCAAAAACCTTAAATATAATTTTGTTATTCAATGAAACAAACGCAAGTTACTTATGACTCAACCTTACATCATATAACAGGATACTAGTTTGAAAGTGAACATATCAATGCTTAAACTGGAAAGATGGAAATTTTTGCGTACATAATTCGTATAGATATTGCTAAGCAGCACCTTTACTTTGTAATACGTATTTCCTGTTCAAACATTTTTATGAAATTTTTCATTTTACTTTACATTTTACAGGTGCTTGATATGCTTGCATTCGTCTTATAAAATTCCAGAGTTTATTCTTTATTTACATTATTATTTTTTCTCCTTTTATCTCTCATATTCTGCAGCTTTTGCTTATCATTTTTATCTTTTTTACCATTAGTTTTTCTTTATCATATGCCTAATAGGATTATTACTCATGACTATATACAAAAATTGAAGGCTTATTCCTAATATTAATTCGGAAATAGGTTGGTTTGCTTTTGCTTTCAAAAAATATTTTATTTCGCATCCACAATGCCTCTATTAAAATATAAATGTTTGAAATTTTCCGTTTATAAAATATGTTTTATAAATATTGGGTCTCTAAGGTAAGGAAATTCTATTGATACGATGATGTTAGCTATCTCGGTATTTCGGATATAAGCTTAATTCAATATATATAGACTGCCTGCCTGCCTGCCTGCCTGCTTGCATGCCTGGTTTCTGCAAAAATTCCGATCTTTTAATAGAAAGTGCCATAGCAAGTGGTAAATGTTTTTCACCCTACGATAAATTGGCATAAAGAGTAATTTGTGTGCATCTTAGGAGGGCTTTGCAAATGTGCTTTTCCTTTCCAATTATTTTCAAAAATTTCCGAAAATATTCCTCTTAATAATGTACTCCGGGACACATGTACAGCCATGGACAGGTAAATAGCGTAGACTTGACTGTGAGTATAACCGCAAATATTCATTAAAAAACTTGTGAAAAATGCAAGAAATGTATCTTTATTTTAAAATATACTTTAAATATAATTAAGAACCCAGCGAAAATAAAAATTCGTATAGTGACAAATGAAGCATGGCCCACCATTAAATAGCCTGCACCTGTTTCCTTAATATTACTGGCTACTCATAGAACATTTTTTTACGTGTTATATGTTATGTACAAAATGGGGGAAAAAGTGCTTGGGCAAAACAAGTCGGTGACCACAAGAAAATTAGAAGGACAGGAGTATAGACACGCTTAGATCGTTTGAAAAAGTGATTCTAAAGGTGGAACCATCTCAACCACCCTGGGTGTTGCATAAGTCCGCACAAACTCAATCTAACTTCTGCACTTCAACTGGTGTCAGGTATAAAAAAAAATTTATTTAGACTAAGCGACATGCGAAAAGAAAAATCCTTTCATAATATGAATAAAAAACATTTTATGCTTAGTTCAAATCGATGATATTTGTGCGTCCATGACTGTATTCACACTTTCAAAATTTACGAAGTAAAACTCTTGTGGAATTTCTTTTCCGTTCTTTCTTTTTCATTTCATTTTCATTTTTGCGTTTACCTACGTGATAATAAAGCAACGAAGAGAAGAAGAAAACGTTTTCACTGCAATTGCTGGAAAATACTTTTATCGGCATTTCAATCGTTATCTTTTATTGAAATATGAGCACATGTTCCAAGGTAAATTTTCTTTCTCACAACATTCTCATCAATATTATAAAAAAGTTGAACAGTTATTTAGCACTAATTTATTTTCATTAAATTCAATCAGTTAAACTCGTAAGAATATATCGCAAACATTTTAACAGGTCGTCGTTTCGTATATTTAAATATAAAATATTTTTGAGGGCAAAACATATGTTTACTTACATCGTATTCTAAGGTTCACCATAGCACTTGTGGTTTCTCCACGATCGTTGGCAGCGGAACACGCATACAAGCCCGCGTGTACACGAGCCACACGTTGTAATACCAGCGAACGCGTTGAAATAATAATACCCCAGGATACATTTTGAGTAACAGGTAGACCCTAAAAGAAAATAAATATATCGTAAATACAAAGTAAACTTACTCGCGCCCATAGCTGGATAAAATTGAGAATATATGGATGCCACCAATTTCCACTAAACGACATATATGTGAACCCCCCTATATTATTCGAAAAGATTTGATCAAACTTAGGTAAAATTGAAAGTGAACGCCGTGAAGACTATATGTATTATGGGACGGACAGACAGACAGACAGACAGGCTTAAATCAATTCGAATTATAATTGCGAATCGATCCGTATAATAAAAGGTGGGTTCATCTTAAGCCCTTCTGCCTGTTACATACGACCGCACTCAGCGAATATACCCTGTACCGGTATTGGGGTATAACTAGTACTAACTAGTACAACCGAGGCTACGAAAACGTTTCTGCTCGGACTAGGGATCACTAAAAAGTAATAAAGCCATAAGAAGATTATTTCAATAACATTAGTGCCTTTTAAATCGGAAGGAAAAAGTTCGTGAAACTTTCCGATTACCAGTTTTTAACATTATGGTTGTTTTTTAAATGTTTTAAATAAATGCTACTTACATTGTGGGACCATGTGATGCGATGTTCCTTAGGATTTGCTTTAATATGACACTCGAAATAAACGTCATCGCCCTCTTTAATATCATCCGGTTTTAGTGTAGAGCCCAGTGATAATGTCACTTGGGGTGGATCTATATGTTTGACGATTATGTATCATATATATGTACGCGGATTATGTTGTTTACGTCAGTGTCAAATTTGAGATAATGTTGTTGCAAGTTCACAACAACCCAAGACACGGTTCGTGATGCCAACAAGGAGTAAGCAGCACATAAAGGAAATTATAAGACGAAATGTTAACAAAATTTAAATTAACAAATATTGTGTTTGCTTATGTAAAATTTTTAATTATCAATATAAAGGAAGTCTTTTTCCCTTTTTTAATATTTTACTTTATATCATCACCTTGACTGACGATGGTGATTACAATGTTCAGACGCAGGCACGTAAACCCTAACCATAATTATTTATAATAGTGAACAGAGCCCTTACTATTATATTTAATTGTTTCAGTAGGTTTTTAAAATATTTCTTGTTTAAAGTTTTACACGCAAGGGCATGCTTGTAATAACCGCCTCTTTGGCCTCTTTGTTTATGAAGAAGGTATCGGCTCTTGCTAAAACAATAATGTAATTGCTTGAATTAGTTTCAAACACGGAATTAATTTAAACTGTTTCATCAAAACGATTCCCTAACATTTCCTCTATTAACCTTAATAGATGTTTGAATTAAACACGCTTTAAGACCGAAAAGTCCATGAGCATGAAAGCGACAGACGAGTCACAATGGAAAACAACAAGGATAGTGAGAGGAAAATCAAGAAAAAAAATTTTTCATTTTCCTGAAGCTGACACAAATAAGGGTAAATTCAATTTTGGAAACTGATAAGTAACGTTTGTTGGCAAAAGTTTTCGGTTTCGCAAATAATCAAAACAAAAAACAAAAACACAAAAAAGAAAGAACAAAAAATAGGAGCGAGCGAGTTAACCAACTATTTCTTTATTATTTATTATCCAAAATGAGTGCTAACATCAGCCAGAAGTCATCTTTGTCGTTTTATCTTTTGATAATGGCTGACATTACTAGGGAAAGAAAAAAAAAGAAATGAAAAAAAAAACAAAAAGAAGCCGGAGGAAAAATCTGTCACATCTCATATAGCAGCAGTCGTTACAGTCTGTGCCATGCATAAAAAGAAAATTTAATTAGTTGCATGAAAATTTTATTTAAAGTTTTATACACACAAACACACGAACACACACACACACACGCGCATCCTCTACTTCATAATGCCAGAATGACATCACTGTTACTGTTACTGTCACTGCTCATGCTTTATACGACTTCACATAGCCTAACTCCCTTTTCTTTCTTAATTATATAGTATCTGCAAGTGTAGGATGATAATGATGCTGATATAACGAGAAACTTTCCCATAGTCGAGCTGTCCGTCTGTGAATTATTGGTGTCGCGAAAATGCAGACAGCATTAAAGGCAAACTTTTTGACATTTTCAACTTATCAGTATTGCATTTATTTTCTAAATAATTAACAGTGTGGGAGTACGTTTGTTTTTGATTTCTTATTAATAATTTAATAATTTAATATTATACTGTAATAAATTATTTCGGATATTTGCATATCGATGTAGACGCAAACAAAAAATGAATTAATGAATTTTCAGTCGCTACGTAAAGTGAATTTTTTCCATTGCATTGATTTTTTTTTCTCATAAGCCATTTATTGCTTTTCTCATGTACATTGCAAAAATTTGTAATATTTATATATATATATAGGCTTTAATTAAAAATTTGCGGGTTTAGTGCTAATCATTGGATATATAAGACTTGTCTTCAGCAATATATAATATTTTCGTTCACTAATGTGTTGGTTTATAAAAGGATTTTTGTTCTTTCTGCTCGACTGACGTTTCGCGTTGTAGAATGTCAATGGGATAGAGATTATGAGATTATATAAAGTGATCTCTCTCAATCTCGGTCAGCGTAGTATTCTCATTCTGAATGACCATTCATCTATTAGGATGGCAATCCCTACCAAGTACAAAAGGCAGTACAATGCTCATAGATATTGAAGGGATTGCGAAGTATTTGCAAGTATCACAAGTGAAACTTACAGTTCGAGTGATGATGTGATGACATTAGCATACATAAATTATTTCATTAATGTTTATTTACTATTGAGTTTTTGCAAATTTTTCCTTAAGAACATAATAAAATGTTGAATATTATCTTAAGATATTTCAGGCACGAAATGCATTCAGTCAATTAGAGAGAAAAGAAAATATTATATTGCATAAATAATAAAAAAAACAAGTACATGAAAAATAAAGAAATAATATATAACATGAATATGAAATATATTGTATATAAAAAGTTTATACGTACATATCACATACATACATACATGCATACAATAGAAATCAAAGAGAAAATGAAAAAAAAACTTGTAATTAAAAAGTTATCATCTCTTAGTTGCAAGGTACGTAGTTAGTATATATATATATATATGTATATATATATATAAGGAAAGAAATCAAACTTTTAAGATGAATGAAATTTGATAGCCAACATCTTTGTTTAAGAGAATTAAAAAAGTTGTCAATACGATGTTTAACAAGAGATAATTTCGAAAATCTGAAAAGCTTAACTGTTGGGAATGTTTTTTTTTTTTGGCAAATTTGTAAATGATTTCTTTGTCTTTTGTATTTTTAATGACTTGAAAAATGCTTAATATGGATTTTCAAGCAATTATTTCGGACCGTATGACAATTAAGTGAGAGTGAGATTTAAATAATGAATGATTTTTTAAGTTAAAGTAAAGTGTAATATGAGATATTTAGTCGACATAGGTTTATGTCCTCTGGTTTGTTGGGATTCTCCAATGTTCAAAAGGATGTGGAAAAACTTGAGATCCACATTTCTTGATTGAAGTTCTTCGATCAAGCTGGGAAGTGATATAAACAGGCAAGGTCAACCATAAGGACCTTATACCACAATTATTACTTTTATTATAGAAAACAAAAATTATATCTTGTTTTTATATAAAGTCAGATCTTTCATAAGTAGGCCCAAAATGCAAACCTACTGTAGTAAAAGTTTAATTTTTACATAGAGCAGGATCTAAAAATAGGCGTAGATAGTCCAAATTTTGTAATTTGTAATTTTCGACTTTTCTGCTCTAAAAAGAATGAATTTTCGTGAAAATTAATATTACGGTAGGATCCAAAAAATCAATTTCAGTTCAATCAATCAGTTAACTTTTTTATATTAAATTCCTGTTGTGATATAATTTTCCTAATAAAGCATTGAACATTATACCTTCTTGTCGTGTGATTGAAATCGAGTCGTAGGACATAAAAATGGAACCCCCGAAAGCTATATAGATAAATGGTGAAAGCTCATCCGTAGATTAGATTTAGATTATTAGAGGATTATTGATGAATGTGCAAAAAAATCGGAAATTCTTTTTCAATCTTTCCGCTTACAAGATAAGATCTAAGGCGACTACATGTTACTAAGATTTTCCGTTGGACTTGTTCTATAGACATTGGTGAAAGAAAATGATGCATGTTCACTGACCGAGAGGTCATCTTTGGCTTAGATGTCACTATGCGCACGATAGCGATTGCATGGACATACTCAATAGCTTTCACAATAGTAGCTTTGCAAATATTGCAATAGACTCACAAATGAGTCCAGTTGCCAACTGGTTGTTAGTCTCTGAAGATCTTTCATTAAATAAATTCATTCATCTCCCTCTCGAAATCGCATAATAATTTATGAATAAAGTTTTTTTTTGATTAAGTTAGTGACTGGGTTCCGATGCCATTTCATTTCAAAAGCAATATTTGATTTTGATAATATAGTCTTTTTAATTAAAAATACATTCCACTTTGCGATTTTGCAGAGTATAAAATGTTTAAAATCATATTTGTGTTAGAATAATGAATAGATTTATGGGAAAATGTTTCTAATACGACGACTAAAGCATGTACATGTTAATTGTCAATTGGACGAAATTGGACCATTGATAGGACGATGAGTCGATCCATATAGTGAAGGAAGCTGATATTTATTGCCGCAACAACATCGTGTAGCGGTCCGTCGTGCTTGCGAATTACGCATTACGCATAAACAGTTTTTTTATCATGTTGTTATCAGACCTGTGTATACCAGCAATTAAAAATTAAAATCCTCGTTCGCTTTAGGTTAACGAAGCAATTTAATAAGAATTACTATTGTAATCGTTCTAATATTCTCAGTGTAATAAAAATTTCGATCCAACTTGGTTTATGCATAAATGAATTCATAAATAAAAATGCACGCTCAAGTGCACTTCTATCAGTGGAAACGCTTAAACTTTTCAAACATATTTGCTCTTTTCACTTTGACGGCCGGGCTGGTATACGGCTGACAGTTTATTTTTTCATATCTAAGCGAAAATGTTTTTGACGGCAATGTTGTGTTTATTTTTTATTTTTTTTTTTTTATTACATTTATGTTTCCAACAGTTTATTTGGAATATTTTGTATATTTTAGAATTCATTTATCTTTTCTTTCTTTTTTTTTTTTTTTTTTTCTATGCATTGGTACAATTTCTTTGCATGTTTGTTGTGTGTTGACAAATATAATGACAACAATTGTTTAAAGGGAATAAAAAAAAAAAACAAAAAGTGGCCAAATTTTTTTTTTTTTATAACTTTCGAAAAAGTTTAGGGAGAGCTTGACAAAAAAATATAAATAAAAAAGAAAAAATTGTTTTGTTTATAAAAAATAACAAAAAAAAATTGAACTTTTTCTAAACGAAAAAGTATAATTCATGTATTGCCATTGGGGAAATAATAACAAAATAGCAGCAGTAACAGCAACAAGAAAAGAAAAAAAAAACCCAGGAAAACATCAACAACTACACATACAAAATACAATAAAATGCAAATTAAGCAAAACTTTTCCATACACAATTTTCCACCGCCAAAAGAGCAGAACATAACACACATATGAGCGGAGTAAAAAAAAATACGAATGTATGTTTCTGTTTTTGAAATGCCCACACACACACACACACACACACACGCAAATAGAACACACATTTACCTACCTACCTATAATACACGGATAGGTGGATGCGAAGGCAAAAAAAAAGCAAAAACAAAACAAAAAGTTGCCGAAATTTATGTCAACCAGCAGCAGTAAAACAAGGTCTTACAAGTTTACTTCGACGTGTTAGATGTTAGCGGGTGTATACTATTGGGCGCGGGTGATATTATTATATAAATAGATGAAAGTATTTATATATTTACTGCCGTCCAATAGAAATCTTCATGCATGGTTTCATTTTCTTCACTAACTTTCTTTAAATAAACATTTTATTATCAAATTATTATATTCTAATGTATATCGTGAAGACGGACATTCGTCGAAATATGAAAATGAAAATTTTCATTAGTTAAAGTAAAATAGCTCACGATATCCCGACATTTGATGACGAGGAACTTTAAACGACTAAGGGAACGATTCATGATTTACGGCAGCTAACAAAACGGTTTTCGTCATCCTTAGTAACTTGACTTCTCGCAAGTCTCTGAATAAAAAAACTATAAATGCTTGTAACTTTCTCCAAAAGGTAACAGTAGAACATCGCCGGCATTATGCTTGCATGTGCTTCTATTAAAAGGGATCAATTTGACCGTTCATTTTTCTCGAATTATCTCGAATTATTGTGAAAGTGAAGACAAGACGCTGTGTAAGAATTCAAGTTTAAGAAATGATCTGAGAAATCTGCCTATACATATGCTGATAATAGATTAGAATGTGTGAGAACTTTCAGAAAGTGATGATATTTTTTTCATATTTTAATCTAAACTTTGATTCTTAAGATCTCATGAAGACATCTATCGGTTATAGGTATTTAAGTGAATTTTTATATAAATGAAAGCTGAAAACTTGGAAAAGGTCTGTTTCAGCCACTATTCTCGTCACAGAAAGTCTCCGTGTTTCATGGTCGTATTACTTAAAGCAGAAAAAGAATTCCTTCCTTACATCTGATAGACTCGAGTTACTTGCAAGGCTTGAAAAAAATATACCCTTTAAGTTAAAGAGAAAAAAAAAAAATTTTTTTTTTGTTTTAATTTTTTATCATTACTTACACATAACGTTTAACATTAAGGAGTCTTCTAGAGCGGAATTTTGTAAACGTGGATTCGATCCTTCACATTTTAACAGAGTCCCATCATCTTCTGGTTGAGGATTAAAGGTTAAAGTTGATTTCACTTTACCATTAGTTTGAACGACCGTAAGCTTTTTTAAATTAAAATCAATATGCATTCGAAATTGAGTAATCTATCAATCCAGATGACGCAATACGAATTTAATGAAACTTACAGCTCCGCGTTTAAATGGTCGATTGTTTTGAGTCCATTTGATTTCCGTATCCGGCACTGAACCATCAACAATACAAGTCATATTATATTGAATTCCGGATGAGAAGACTTTCTGCTTATTTGTTAAATTCACTGATGTGGGCTTCACTGCATGCAGGATTACATATATATATATATATACATATATATGTGTGAAGAGATAAAAAGATAATATAAAAGTAGTGAATTAATATTTGCATTTTCAATTATATGTGTGCGCGCGCAAGCCTGCTTATCTGCATGCAATCTTGGTTCGCATAACAACCTGCATTTAAAAGTCATTACAAATGCCAGGCTTCTCGTGTATTAACAAACTTGTTGGCATTATGTCGTGTTCACATTTCTCGTTTGTTTCGGTATTGCTATGCACGCAATATGTCACACAGTTAGTAACAAAAATTAAACAATTTGGTGAGAATTATGGTGGAAAGCAACACTCTCTGATATACTGAAAGGTTATATTAACGTGGCCCAGCAGTGAAAACGTCGCTTATCATTCGCACATTTTCACATCACTTTAATTGAGTTTGTTTTTGCTTTCCTTTTTTTTCTGTTGTTGTTCGTTCTTCTTTCTCTACTTCTTTTAACATTTTCGTTTCTGTCACAACATGGCATTGACTTAACCACACCGCACACACCATCGTACATTTTTTAATTAATACTAAACTTGTATATAAACAATTGGATAGTGCAAAAGTAAAAAGTATAAAAAGAAAAGAGAGGAAATACGGTACTTACGTAACATATCGATGCGTATGCTTCGTTCCACTGGTGGTACTAGTTTTGTATTCGATGCCTGGCAACGATAGGTGTTATTCAAAGCTGAACGTGTTATGTGTGGCACCTCTAGGCGATTGACGGTAACGTGACGTCCCATTGAAACGCCGTTGCCAGATTCTAATTGCTGCGTACCATTCATCCACGTAACTATAGGTTCAGGTCGTCCTGGAAAATGAAAATTTTATCCACAAGTGCTTGTTGTATTGCATGTTAAAGATTTGCGTTTTATGTGATCGATGTGTGTTGATGATGATGACCATTTTTTTTTTGTTTTTCTTTCATATATATTAGTAGTAACCAACAGGAATAGAGAAGCCACAAACACATAAAGTTCTTTTAAAAATTTATACAAAAATTTATCTGCTTGATCATTGTTTATGCAATCAAAAACAACAACAAAGGAAATGCATACAAGAGACTTGAAAGAATCAATTGTTTTCAAAAAATTTTTGGTCGAAAATTTAATTGCATCGCTTAGCGTGTCGAACGATAGTTTGCTGACACGAATATATTGCAATATATTTCTTAATGCCGTACAATCTTTGCGAAAAAGATGACTTGAGGTTTATTTAGGATAAATATCGATGAGAACATTCTAAAATCGGAAAAGAATCAATATCTTCTTTCTTTCGACATTTGATCGCATCATTAATCTCAAAATGGATTTATTTATATCGTGTCTGAAATACTGTAAATATCGGAAATCATATAGTGGTTGCATACAATTGAGCAGAAAGTTTTCAGATATAAATCATTTAAATCATTTTTACCTACTTCGGTTTCCCGAGTCCGAGATTTTACTAAAAACCAAAAAAAAAAACAAAATTACTATGAAATTTAAGCTTCTTAAGTGTAAGGTGCATACCTTTGAGTGAATAAAGCGATGTAAGTAAAAGTTTCAGAAAAAGTTAGTTGCTCTCGGAAAACTCCTGGGGTTATAATCGTGATGTAAGCAGACGGACACACAGGCGCGCGAATAGAAAGGCGTGAAAGCATTATACGCGCTGACCACAAGTAAATTTATGCTGTCCATGCCTTCTTCTCTCACATAAAATGTAGCAAATTTAGGAACTAGAACAAGTTTGTAGATCGGAAAGCTGTGTATAGTGTAGAAAGATTTGATATCTATGACATTTTGTTGGGGCAAACGCGCTTAATTGACAAATGTGAAAAGTGCTTGCGCAGTATTGCTTTGCTGTGTTCGATATGTTGAAATTTGTGCCAATTTTTTGTCGCAAATACTCGCGGATGGTTTTTTGTCTTTCTGCTCGAACAAAACGAAAACAAATCGTTTTTGCATCGTATCATTGCTGAAAATGAAACGTGGATTTACTTTAAGAGACCTTACCGCAAAAAATCATGATAAGCAATCATCCATAAGTAACCGAAAGGATTTGGCCGAAGGATGACGCTCTGTATTTGATTGGAACAGCTGTTGGTTTGTTATGATCTGGTCAAGCTGCCTAAAACCAAAGGATGAACTGGAAGCGCTACTAACAACAACTAATCGATTTTAACCGTTTGCTGTTCAAAAATTAAGAAAGCTAAAACAAGATCATTCTTTAACAAGATCTGTCCCTACGGCAACAACATTTCGTGACATATTGAAGATATTCAACTGAGAATTTGTAACCAATGCGGCTTAGCCACACGACCATCCAATTGTCTAGAATGATTCGATAAAAGCTTCGTGGCAGAATGAGCAAATTCTCACTGGCTTGTTAATTGTTTGAGAAAGGAGAAATGTGCTATGAAGCGCACTTTGAATAAATCACTTTCCACCATTTTTCTGCATTTGATGAGTTAACAAAAAAAAAAAAAAAAAACAAAAACAAAACTGCATATCATACTTGTACGACTATTTATATCTATATAAATAATTCCATATCCACAACATTTAAGTCTTCTAACATTTAATTCTCCACTACAAACATACACAGCATTTGTTATATTGATTTTAGGACGATCTCTGCCTTTAAATGTTTTACCCACAAATTTGTTTATTATACTGTTTCCCTAACATATTTTCTAATAAGATTGCAGTTACACTTATGCTATTTAAAAAGGAAATAAAAATTTTTAAGTAAATAGTTTGGGAAGAAGTTTTTAATTTCATTCATAGGCCTGCCTCTTCAGTATACGTAGTTTCATTGTAATGATTATGTGGTTTTCGTCATGTGGTTTATATTTCTATCATTCTTTTCGTAAAAATATTTCGATGTGTGTATGAATGTATGATTAAAAGTAATTGCAATAAGATAAACGAGATAAGTAAAAGCTCACACATTTATACATTCATACATGCATTGAAGGTAAACCAAACGGAGAACAAGAGCAAGAATATTCCAGACCACGAATTGTTCACTTTCTTTTTGCTTTTGTTGTTGTGAAAATTTATTCATTTCAAATCGTTCCGCAAGCGCAACTTCATTGAATTTTGACACTTATTCTTCAGAAACATATGGCAAACTTTATATAAACCTTATAATAAAAAGATATATTTGGATTCATCACAAAACCTTTTCTTTAAGGCTTAAGGGGTACGCCACTGTAAATTAAAAAAAAAAATCAATTTTCTTTTTATTTGCCTTAAATATCCATTAAACAATCAAGAGTAACATTAAAAGACAATTGTGCGCCTAGGAATAATTTTAAATGGTCAAAAGGTTTGACGTGTCGAACACAATTGTAAGGCCGTATTTGAAAATTTAACCTTCGCAGATCTGGAGCTTTTTATACGCGAGAATGTCCAAGACCCACGGTAGTAGCTTTTTCCTATTTTGAGCGCTATTGTTTTCAAAACGATTAATGAAAGAGAACAAAAAAGAAAGAGAAAAATAACAACTAAAGAAGTTATATTCGGTGGCCCTGAATCTCGCATATCCATCGCTATCCTTTCCGCATTCTAGTCTCCAAGTTCTTTTATTTGATACCCATATCGCTGGTATTATTAAGAAAAAACTAATCGACCAGGTGACGGTGTCTACCACATTCATTTTAGAATTACCCCCTCTTAAGATAGATAATATACCTTCATTGGAGAAATGTACGCAACAATGTACAGGATTTCGTCTTGTTTTTGCCTTATGGTAAATAAGTATAAAACTTCAAAAAAGTGAAAAGATGCAATCTAATCACCTGTGAATTTGTCGGCCCATAGGCCGACTTTTTTTATTTTTGCACTTGACGGGATAGATTGCTTCGTAAAGTAAATGTCGAAAGTGTTAAGCTTCTAACTTTTACAATTTCTGAGTAAACAGCAAATATCCAGAACGGAGTTACGTTCAGTTTATGCTCCACTGCGGGCGTCTGCTCTAACCAATTTGGCCCACTTCCAATGCCAAACTGCATGCAAAGATTTTGCATATTTCTACCAAATTTGAAGCCGATATATTCATTTTTGCGACCAAGAGAGTGTCAACAACAAACACCACACAGACGGACAGACATGGCTTAATCAATTCACAATTTCACACTAATCAAGAATATTTGTGCAAAGATGGCACATCAGATTCCAGCCTATCAGTGTCAAGCACTAAATTCATGCGCAAACATAAGAGTTTTAGAAACACGACGGATACGCGAAGAAAGGTCCTTAATGCATAAAATGAATAACATACTGGCCCAGGGATTCACACTTAATACCCAGATATGCAGATGCAAATAAGGCTCAGTTTGAGAATTTGAATTTTCTAAATTTGTACATAACTCTCGCTGACATTGAACGCTGCATGTAAATAAATATAAATGAATTAATTAAATTAACCAGTATTTTGACGAAAACTTCTTTCCTTTTTTTTTTTATTAAATATTTAATCTGTTGTGTTGAAAACGAAAAAAAAAAAATGCATTTAATTGAAATCCAAATTAAATTAAATTCAACTCAAGCACTCAACTTGAAAAATGTTTTTTAACAAAATTAAACTAAAATCAAATTATATTAAACTGCAGCACAAAACACATCTATGAACAAAATTTTGAAAAAATAAAATATAAATATATATATATATATATTTATAAAAACAAAAACATGCAATATTTACTAAAAGTTTCCTCTCACACATGAACCTATAAAACGTACAAGTACTTGTTTACGCATATGTACGATGATGAATATATTTGCATGTATGCATGCATGCATGCTTGTATGTACATGTGAGTACGTGAAGTTCTATAGAAAGATAAACAATTTTTGCTTTGAATTTGAATGAAAATTAAAATATTATTCGTAGCACTTTGACGTTAATGTTTTCTAAAAACAGAATGTAGATTTAATTAAATTCGACTTAGAAAAACTGGACTCTTTCGTCCTCGCCGGCTAATGAAAAATTCAATTATATCATTGCTGCACTCCTCTAGCAAGAATTCGTGGTATATTGGCATTATAAAGTGCATTGCTTTCGGCCAATATTTAGACACAAAACTTCGGCACCCTGAACGATAACGCTTTAAATAAGTAACGTAGCTAAGTTAACATATGTGGGGAACCTATCGCCTAACCTTCACCCATAGTACACCAGTTCAATATTGACTGTCAAGAAACATTTCTACTGAATATTTATTTTAATAAAATTGGAGAGTAAATTTTCTCAATTATTGGATAACGTAAGTGAAATGAAATTTCCAAATGGTTCCCAAGATTTCTTCAAAAACGTTTCAATATTCTACTAAATCGCACATCTCGTGTTCCAAGCTTATAATTTATGAGTGCATTACGAATATATAACATTCTATGATGTTGGCAATTGTTGCTAGTAGAATATGAACGGAAATAGTTGATCGTAGTTAATGAGATTTCCACCGAGTAAGACTGGATGAGAAATTTTGGTATATTAAATAATACCAGCACTAGTGTTTGTTTATCTATATCGACATAAGCCGACAAATGTGCTTTAGATATCGTAGGGTAGAAATTCCAAAAGCGGAATATCATGACACACATAAGAAATCAGCGAAACAATAGCAATAGTTTCAGACTGTTATACCCTCCACACTCCACCACTTCTGAGAAAAGGTATATTAAATTTGTTAAAATTTATGCGACAGCTAGAGGTGCTGCGGATAGACGCGCCTCTTATTATACCAATCGATTCAGAAAGTGATTCTGAATAACACAAGTTTGTCTTTCCGTCTGCCTGGCTGACGTCTGGCCAGCTATTTTTGTGTTTAGCCTAACTTTCCATATAAACCGTTTTTTTGAAAAGTCTTTATATGAAAAAATGTAAGATGTTATGAATAAACGCCTTAGGCGAAGTGGTGCTAGGAATTTAATCGTTGGCCGTGGCTGATTGCATTGTTTCTACTTGTTTTTAATTAGCTCTTCATAAACATTCCAGAAAGAGTAAAGGAAAATCCTCTCATGACTTGCCGAACGTGTATTAAAGGATCAGATGATATAAAGAAGTATCCGAAGAGAAAATATAGGTCCCTTGTTGTAGATTGGATAGAAAATGTAGTGAGCAGATATCAAGCGGAATTGTGACGACCCAACTCCTCTTTCGTTTTGGTGAATAAATTATTACAAGTTATTTGGTGAGCTAACAATAAAACTTGAGTCTGATTAGGAGAGTGATGTATGAAGTCAATTACGCCGGCTTCAAATAATAAGAGGGATGTCGTAGGTGTTAGGTAACCTCCGCCGGCAAGTCGCCAGCCTAGTACAAGTCGGTTAATAGAAACGGAAGTGTTAGGTTAATGACTATGTCCAGTAGAAACAATTGAAAATTATCTGAGTAAGGAAAACATTTTCAACTCCAAGTTAATTTCGGCATTAGTTAGGGAATAACTTTCCCTAGCAGATAAAGCAAAGCTTTGAACAGAAATGATATGTAGATAAATTCAAAAGGAATTTTAAATTATTTGAAAATTTCACATAACTTAGCATTAGGTGGATGTGTACCACGCAACATCCAATGAAACGCAACACGTCTATCTAGAACGATGATTTAAGCAAGTGTGAGCATAGTTTGACATGAGCGTTATTTAATGTGCTGTGTTTTATTTGCTGAAATAATCTGTTTATACGATACACAGCCGTAGGAGTTAACACATTTTGATGCTCTTGAGGGAATGTATTTATAGCTTATGCATAATGAGATTTTTTTCACCATAGAATAACAATAGAACGATGAAGAGTGTTTTGGACGTCAAAGCAAACTTCCAAGCTTAGAAAGTTTAAACAAATTACTTCTGAATGGACAAAAACTTAATTATTCGTCAACTGTTAAATTTACTTATACTTAAAAAGTTTATATAATAAATTCATGTATAATTCAAAAAAAAGTGAAAATTAGATTAATTATAAAAATTTGTGACAGTAAAGTTGCTGCCATGTAAATAGAAATACAGAGTATGTGAAAAGCAACTGCTATATATATATACATGTATATGAATATACATATATATGTCGATTTGCGTTTATGCATCGTCTTTCCTATCATATCGATATAAGTCTTTACTCAGATATAAAATTAAAAAGGCAAGTCCAAATTATTCCTGTGTATCGCTCAATCTCCACTTCTCTTCAAATCATTGCGCCCGTACGGTTAGTTTTCTAAAAAGGGTTTTATGCCATTTAGAGATTACTTCTAACAAAACATACATCAAATAGGTAAATATGGAATTTGGAAACTGGAAAGTCTTCTGCAGTCACTTAAGTGAATGATTAAGCATCGATTGTCTTGATATGAAATTTCTTTCCCGAAACTTAGACGAACAACGGAAGTCACTTGCGTTTACCTAATGCACATGATCTTTGTAAGTTAACTAATGGCTCACTGGTAGCTTGAGCTAAAAAACCCATTTCTTTCGTCCCAGATTGTGTTTGTGCGACAAAATATATTTTTAGACAATCGAATTTTTTTGTTTCTTCTGAACTCCTCGCTCGAGGGTTTGTGGGTTGCTCCTTGAACTTTCATGGTTGCCTTTTAAATAATTTGATTCTGACTTTTCAAATGATCAAAGAAATACGTTACGAATTTTCGCTCCAGAATTGTTATTACAATCAAAAGAATGACGAAATGAACATACTCGCAATGTCCGTCCAATGATAGATAACAAAAAGTATTTAATTCATGCAATAAATCCAAGAAACCTTTAAGTTAATATATAAAACGATTATTTCCGTGGGAGTGTATTGAGAATGCTATTAAAATTTTTTATTGTACTACGTGTGCTAATCAAACGTCTTGAATCGCTCTTTCTCTCTCCAACGGTAACCACTACTCACGTTCGTTTCCTATTATAATACGATAAAACTTATGATTGCGTGTTCTAAATGCGTCTGTGAGGGGAGTATTTTTTCTGCTATCATAGCAAATTACAAATAAATTTTATACACATATATATACGCACATGTTTATGTATGTATGTATGTATATTAACGATACAAATGTTGACTGGAAACTCATATATTCATATATTTGGCACACTCAAGTGTCTTGTTTGGCTATTTGCCGGAGGTTTCCGTTTTGGCATATAAGTTGAACATAAACTATGAGCATTGGTTGGCATTATGTGAAACAGCTTGACCAGTCTCGTGGGTATATTTATTAGAACAATGCGAGCAGACTAGAACATACTGAAGTTGATGTTTATAATAAAACCAAAGCACATAAGGGAGTGAAAATAAACAATGTCGGCTAACAAATGCTTTTAACGTAGCGTAGAAAAGAAAAACAAACAATGCGTGTACGTAATGGACCTATAAAGCCTTGTGCTTTTATTTAATAATGGGTAACTTTTTCTTGTTGCCACTAAGCTACTTAAAGTCTACTTTTTATATTTTGTTTTTTTTTTTTTTTTTTTTTTTTTTCAGTTGAAAAGTGTCCCCAAGGGCGTATATGATAAATTTTAATTATATTGAAAAAGAGGAAAAAGAAAACTTTTGCTACTAAGCTTTCAATAATTCTCGCTGAAGTAAGTAAACTAAGTTTCTTAGGTTGTTTGCTGTCAATTGTATTAGTGTATGAAAATCTCCATGGAATACTTTTGAGATTGTTTTGCATTTGTTGTTACATATTTTATTTATATTTCATCAGCATTTATAAAATTTTATGAACATTTGATATCTCATAAATTCTACGTCTTATCACATAAACTTATCTTAACGGTGCGAGTATTAGCAATGCGACGCTAACTAATTCAAGTGTGTATATATAGATGTATGTGTATTTTTAACCAAAGACACACTATTTAAAGCTGCAATTTTTCGCAGTAGAATTTTGTGTTAAAATTATTGAGATTTATGGCCTTGCAATGGAAATGAAATCCCTATAGAGAAGAAATAAAAAGAGGAGGAAAAACTCATATGAAAAATATATTTTAAATGCATGAGAAACTAAAGTAAAAATTTGTGTATTAAGAATTGTCCTTGGAATAGCAAAAAGGATTATATGATTAAAATTTCTATTTCTATTAATCTTAATAAAAGCAGTCAGATTTTTCCATTTTCATTTGCTCCAAAAAGAAAAAAAATTAAAAATTTTATTGCCTACTTTTATGAATAACGTATAAATCGTATTCTTGCATGCTTTTAGGTATCATCTGTAACATGAAACCTTCACCTAGTGGGCAAATATTTGAGATATGAGAGATGAAATAAAGTTTAGAATCTTCTATTAAGAAGTTTTCAGTGTGCTCCATATACAGGAAAGTGTACCTTCGATCTAAAGAATATTTGACTTCAATTTTACCGCTAAGCTTGGAAATCAAGAACATTTGATTTTTTCTTTGCCTGCAGATTGCGTCTATATGTCCCGTAATATTCGGACACATGGTTTATATTATACATCTGACTATCCAAAAGTTCCAAATCATTTTAGTTGCGCTCCTAAGCCTTGTTCAAAAAATTTTAATTATAAACAAAAATGTTTTGCTAAAGCTATTTACTTCTTATGCTATCTTGTATTTTACGCATTCAATAAGAGGCTAGACCACGCACACTAGTTTGAGAAGAGAAGACTTAGTTCAGAAGTTACTCAAGACATATTCAAGGCATTTAGCACAGTACTATTTTAATCTTAATTCGACGAATGTAACCCTTATTTTCGTGCATTTCAATCTAACAAGACTAACCAACGTAAGCACCTAAGTCTAGGATGACAAAATTGCCTCTTGTTTTGCACGATACTCCGAAATTATTCATCACATAATAGTGGTTACGAATAGGTGTACATCAATGGCCGTTCTTGATGCCCAAACTCTTTCTACTGTTAGATCTTTTCACATGGAAGGCGCTTCGCGTGATTATATAGATAATTATTAGATAAATAGCACTAAATGAGAAATTTCCCTACGTATAGGACGAGAAGTGGGGACGCTAACCATGAAAAACTCTGTAATAGAAACTTGAAAGGTTTTCGAGTCGAGTATCGATATTACATTGAGTATGAATTCAGAGTCGTTCACGTTTGCTGGCAGATGATGGATGATGTTTAAAAGTCGCTCTCAATTCGTTTTAATTATAACGCTAAGTACATTAAAAACTGTTTTCTTTCCATTTCATACTCTTCGCTCTATTCAATAAAAAATATTTCAAATTAAACACATTCACCATTCATCCATTTCGCTCTAATATCGGTTTCCATTGAAAGAACAAAGAAAGCAAGTAAATTAAATAGCAATTAAGCAATTGAAAGGTTATTCAATAGAATTTTCTCCATTTAACTTTAATTCTATTCCTCTAACACCATGGATTTACGTTCTTCCTATTTTTTTGTTTTTTTTTTTTTTTTCTTTTTTATTGTTCCACTCTTCTTTCAATTCCTTTGATAATAGACAGTTGAGAAAAAATTGCACATATAAGCAAACGAAACAGGTAAAAAAAAAAAAAAGCAAGAAGAACCCACATAAACATTATAATCTCCACATCGACCATAAAATTGTGCTTCGATTTAGCAAGAAAATGCAGTATGAATGTAAACCGGTGTTCAAACACACAGATATGGTGCAAACTCAATACTCTCTCTATTCATGTTTAGAAAAAAAAATAGTGAAAAAAAGTGAAAAAAATAAAAAACCGTGGTCAGAGCACAATAAAACTGCAGATGGACAATATGCCACAGAGAACATCATCATATCAGTGATTCCCCCTGACTGTGAAACGCTTTCACGGGCTAAATTCGATAATGTCGACTTAAAGGTTTCATTTTTTTGCGTCAACTAAACGTACTATTGAGAGATTTAAAAAAAGAAGAGGAAGCAAATTATGTCGCAAATATTCAAATTGATTGAACATAAAATATTGTAATTCTAATATTAGATTCTATTTAACGCACATCTAGACTAGATCCTTAAGATGAAATGTAAGCGCAAAGAAGAAGAAAATAAATTTCTACAACTCTTTACTACCTTAGCTTTTTCTTATGACAAGTATTTTTAAAAGAATGCATTTTTTTTTTTTTCGTAATATTCAAAAATTTTAGACGGATTTTATCGTATAACGACAAATGAACGTCAATTCCGTTAAATTCATGTGCTTTCGTTATAATAATACTGCCTAATGGGAAATACAAAAGATTTCCTTATCATATCCCAGAAAGGATATTCATTTGGTTAGTGGAGCTTTCAAATATGTATAAAATATGCGACTACATATATATGTGTATGTATATGTCTATGCTCTGCCGCATGTGCGTAAGCTTTTGTTCGAACATTTTTTAAATCTTTTCACAATATTAATGGCAAAAATCCTTGGATTGTTGTCAGAAAAATTATGATTTATTAAGTTGTGAAGACAAACGCTCATTTACCGCATATATATAACATATACATATATATATATATATACATATATGTATACAAAATACTACAATGCAATGGAGCAATTTAAGTTTGGCGCATATTACATGTAACTTGTAGGCACTTGAAGAAACGACCTATGTTGGGTCACCGCCTTCTCCTTCGGGTATGATCTGAAAAACATAAGTACCTCTGATCCGACCCACGCAGATTGTAGCAGGAGACGAGTGAAACGTCCCTTCACATCCTATGACACCTGATGCTTGGCAAACACGCCACACTGCCAGACACGGCGGCGTGCCACGAAGCAAGCAAGTTGGTGGGATTCCGAAAATATATAGAGCTGGGAGGCTTGCGGCATGAGCGCAATAGATCTTGTGGGTCGCGCTACAAATCGCGTGTACAATATCATATACAATAGGCATTTATACACGACGTTGCTAGACGTAGATATTAAAGTTATTTCTTTTGCTGATCATATATATATATATATATATACATAACTTTCATATGTTGTAATAATTTAAGTAGAGTTCATCTTAATCACTTTGCGCTTCACTATCTTTTCTTTTAGGTTGATAATGCCTCGGCTTTGTGCGGAATTTTGAAATTTATTTAACCGTGAGATTATAGAGGCATCAAAGTGGTAAGTGACTAATTATAGATTTCAAATTTATTATAAGTGTCAAGTTCTACATGAAAATGTAGTAATAGAAGCTGTCTTAGCTATTTAATAAGCTTGGATGCGATCATTTCCGAAGAATGAAGTGCAAATAGATTCTATTACTATATACCTTTATATACCTTTACCTTTAACAAAGTATATTCTCCTTCTCCAGAATGAGAGAGAGAGAGAGAGAGAGAGAAAGGGAGAGAGAGATAGAGAGAATCTAAAAACAAAGTAAACCAATCTTGGTCGATCAATCAAGATCGAAATTTTCGCATTGCACCAATAAGGAAAAAAAATGTAATCACTTATCTCGGAATGATCGTGATCTCTGATAAATTCTTCCCTTTCAAAACATTACTAAGATCATAGTTAAACGTTATTACTTAATAAAGCTTTAAATCTTATAATCACGAGCTGTTGTCTAATTGAGGGCACGAAAGTAATTTTGGAACATTACGGGGAGAATAACATCGGAGAATAGATATAAATTAAGAAAACCCTAGAAACGAAGCAGACATCAAATAAATGAAACCCTAGGGGAATCCGGTTAGTCTGTGCCTTAAAAGCTTCCTTAAGAATCGCTGCATGCTCTTGTATAAAAAAGAAATGATAATATTTTACCTGTTTAGGCATCATTTTCTCAAACGAGTTGGTTCATCCTCATCTATTCCAAGTCATTGTAGATCTTTTTGATCAATGAAAAATTTCTGCTTCCTAATCTGAGTTCGTCCTTTCCTTTCCTTTCCTTTCCTTTCCTTTCCTTTCCTTTCCTTTCCTTTCCTTTCCTTTCCTTTCCTTTCCTTTCCTTTCCTTTCCTTTCCTTTCCTTTCCTTTCCTTTCCTTTCCTTTCCTTTCCTTTCCTTTCCTTTCCTTTCCTTTCCTTTCCTTTCCTTTCCTTTCCTTTCCTTTC
>CCAG010023688.1:0-23231 GCA_001077435.1 Glossina morsitans morsitans
CTTTCCTTTCCTTTCCTTTCCTTTCCTTTCTTTCTTTCATTAGAGCATGAAGTTATTGTTGACTGAGCTGACTTTGCGAGGAAAACCAAATTGTAAAGAACCCAGGTAGGCCCGCCCACCTTTAAAATTATTGGCGCTTAATTTCAGCCATATCTAGGGACGACTTGAATTTGCCAAGTAATCATCTACGCGTAACGAATATGAACTGAACTGATCTAGCAATTAAGCTAATAATCATTTTGATTGCTTTTCCGTTAATGGTGAAATAAAAAGTTTTGAAATACAAGAATGCTGTATAGGGGATATTTTTGTTTCGTCTCTACCAGATGCTAGTCTAGTTAACGTAAATATTTTTGTACAATGTTGCGCTAGCATGTATGCCAAAAGCTGCAATCATTTTTCAATTCATTTCTAGTTTTATTTTATTTTTATTTATTTATTTTTTTTCCTAACACAATGCTATATTTTTATATTGCACACACATAGGCACGCGTAGATACAAACAACTAGTTTTTGTGTTCGTGAATTTCTTTAGGGACTTCTTAAGATTTACGGTAGAGCATATGTCTGCAGGTTAAATGACCGAAAAAAGAAAAAGCAAAGAAAAGTAAAAATCATTGCGGTTATTTTGTTACTCTCTCCATGAGTGAACATTATTTTCAAAGTGCGGAAAATAGTTCTCAAGTCATGTAGAGAAAAAGGAAACGGCCAAGTTTTCGGAATGAAAAAAAAAAGTGTACAAAATTTATGGAATTTTTCACTTTTTCATTTTTCTCACTACTACGTTACTTACCACCGCGCACTTCACACGTTAAAACAATGTTATCGCCTTCAAATAAAGGACCGACCGCTCCAGCCACATCGCGACCGGATGCATCGTACACTAAAATTTGATGGGGAGGAACTGTAAATAGAATTATCAAAAAAAAATTGAAAAAAAAGAAGAAAAGTAAGGAAAAGTAAGTTATTATCCGCCATAAGACGAATCTTATATACCCACCACCGCATACATAGATACGAAAGGAATAATCGCATCGGTTTTTTTCTTCCGTTGGTAATCTTTTAAAGATTGTTTTAGTTGTCTAGGGATATGTATGAAGGCAAGAGGGCAGATTGGATTAATTTTTAAACTTGAAATGTGCACCAAAGTTGAAAATATAGGCGCATAAGAATCTTCAACTTTTTGTATTAAACAGAGCCTAATAAATGTACCGTATCCGTGACCTGAAAGACTTGTAGTTCTTATGAATTAATGTTAGCTATCGGCCTTGCGAGTATTTTGAAGCTTTCTTTTCTTTAATGATTTAGCGAATGGTTTTAGGCATGCTTGAGAGCGGATCGAAGCCTTCTTCAAACTTGATACCCATTGCGGGCATAAGGACCAAGTCTTAAGATTTTATATAATTTCTGAACATTTCTAAGATTTCACGACCTTATTATGGTATAGGGGCTGCAAAGGTATATTACAGAGAAACTGACTATTCTGGCGTAGGTCTCTTCTCTTGCAGGTAGTGATTATATATATGTGAAATAAATTCGCTTCAGTCATTCTGCGCACAACGACAAGAAGAACTTACCAATAACCGTTAAATTAATTCTATGATTACGAGTAGGTGAATTTTGGAAGTCAACACGACATCTGTACACCTGTAATGGAAGTGTGAAAACAAAGGAAAATAAAAAGAAGACAAATAAATAATTAATGCATGTGTATACACGATAGACAATAGGCGATAGACTTACTCCTTCATCATCCAGTTGTATATTGTCAACAGTTAATTTGGCAGGTTGTTTGTTTGTTACAAAATACGCTCTCGGTCCGAATGAATTGGAATCCGACCAATATAAAGCCTTCTCGAACGGTCTCCCCCGAACATCGAAGCTGTATGAGAACGTAGTGAGTAAAAGAAAGAAAGAAAGAGAGAAAAAAAAGAGAAGAAAAACGAAACAAAAGATTAACATCAACGACACATGCATTCACATGAACATAAGTTTTTGCGGTTTCTTTCTACTCTCGATTTTTAATTATCTGCTTTAAATGAATTGTGCTGTTGATTTTGACCACAATACGTGTTACTTGTCAGACAAGTTGTTAATTTCTCTCTTAATTTTTTTTTTTTTGTATTTTTATATAAATTTTTTTTTCCTTTGTTTTACCAAAACTCACATCATACACATGCTGTTACATATCATTATTATTATGCTGTTACAGTTGACTTGACTGACAAGTGAAAAGTGAATTAAATTATTTCATTTTTTGACATGAAAGAGTTAAAATGTGTGTATATGCAGGCACATACAAACACACAAACACACACACACATATATATATACATATTTGTATATATGTAAAAAAGTGAATAGCAGTAAAACATTATCGCACATTATTACATTTTCATTGATGTTGGCATGTAAGCTTGTGTTGTGTGTGGCCCTGATGAAAATGTATTAAAAATAAATTAAAATGAATACATTTAAATTATGTTTGCATTATATATTTGTATTTATTTCAATTTTAAAACATCGTAAACTTAAAGAGTGCATGCACATTTTCTACGTTTCTTCATTCTTCCTTATTGAAAATATCCCTCTTTTCATGAGCCTGTTAGCTTAAGAGATTTTCCATTTTCCTCATAGCACTTTCATAATTTCAAGCGTAGCAAAATGCTAAGAACTTCTTATCGTTAAGACATCTTTGCTAATTAACACTAGCGCCATGAAGAAAAATTAAAAATAAAAAACAGAAATAAGGGAAAGGAAATGTATGTCGTAAGAGAGAGAATCCTGCATACCTTCCTTTCTAAGCTTAATATGAAAATTGTTTAAAATATTTTGATAAGAGTAACTCTACGCAGGTCAATTACTTAGTCCGGATCATTTTTCATTTGTAGTTTGAAATGTTCTCCTAATAAACATTTTTTCATATTTCCTTTTATGTTAAAACAGTAAATTATATGTTTAATTACCTCATTTACTTTGATTACTTCAGTTAGTTCGTAATTTAATTTGATAGGAGGCACAAGTCCAAATTGCCCCTTAAAATTCACACCAATTGTAGGGTACTTACAATTCGGTGGGCCTCACAACTAGACTATTAATTATATCCTCTATGCCAAGCAAGAAAAAAGCTGCACTCGTTTTATATACAGCAAGTCCTATAGATGCAGAGCGCCCTTATTAATTTTTGCCTAAATGTTGGGGCTGCTGTAAAGCAGTGTAAATAAAAGTCGGGACTATCAAGTGTCGGCATTCGCGAGTTCAACTCTCACTGCGGGCAGACAATGCTTGATTTGGCCCCACACCCACCAGACTAGGCTACGAACATTTCCCTATCTCTTAATCTTTCGTCGCTATGTTGTGGCACAAGCGTGAAGGACATTCTTTGAGTGATAGGTCATATTGAAAGAAAAAAGAAAAAAGAAAAAAAGGTGTGCTAGGAGGACCTACTTTAATATACAAATGGTATTTTACTCCTGACGAATTCAGAAAATTGCTTTAAGCCTTTTTCATTTAATTTCGAGCTTATTTCATCGCTTTAATTATTCTAAACAGCTTTTCCAAAAATTTCAGCATATTTTTAATTTAGAACAGAGCAAAAGCCAATTAGATTAGCATGAGGGGCTTTCCAGAAATTCGCGCTAATATAAGAATTTCTCCATTACGTAGAGAGATGAATGGATTGAATTTGTAGTTTATAAAGTACGCGTTCATTATTTTAAAATGTTACAAGCAACATGATAAACATAATATATAAATGTATGCCGAGGAAAGAAGAGAAAAGGAATATAGAGAAAGAAAACGCGCTTCTTCTACTACTCAGCTATGCGGTTACATTGATGTTTTGTGCGACAAAATGTAAAACTTAATTGCCGACATTTATCACACAGGAAATATAATAAAAAAGAAGAAGAAGAAAAAGAAGAAGAAAAGCACAAATGAATATAAAAGCGTAAAAAAATCCTTGAGCTTGCCTTGCATAGAGACAAACAACTTTGCCATTATGCTAACCATATAATAGTGTAGGAGCGATGGTTCACGTCGTAAGACTGAGAAACACAGGGAAAAGGAAACAAAACAAAGCATTTTGGCTCTCACTCAGTAAGCGGAGGAAGATGCAACATTAAGACAACAAATAATATGCTCGCTGCTGCTGCCCCTGCTGCTACTGCTGGTGCTGGTGCTGGTTGTCTAATGCAAACGCCACAAACCACAAATGACGACATCTTTACAGTGTGATAAGCAAAAGAAATATATGCATAGGATATAAATTGTGTCAGTGGCAAAAATGGAATCATACAAATTTCATCTAAGCGCCTGTGTGCCTGCTAGCGCAAACAGCCGGCTGCTCTACAAACTAACCTCGACGTAAAAGCTGCGAGAATATGTAAAAAATTGTTGAGTATTAGCGCAAGTATATATATAAACGATGAATATACGTAGTGCACTAACAATATTTCCACAAATAATAAAAGACGACGAGGACAATGACAGCCAGGATTTCTATGATATGGCAGAACACAAACGATGAACGAACGGATACACAAGATTGTCGAAAAGAAGTTACAAAAGATATTAGCCGGCAATGTATAACAATAAAACTCAGTAAATTGTGCGACAACATTTAATAATGTTCAACTCTCGTTCGTTTGCGTACAAAAAGAAATAACAAATCAGCCAATTTAGAAAATTCAGCATAGGACATGTTAAATGTTAAAAGAGACCAAAGGATATGTTTAAATTAGGTTAGTTGATGACGGAAGGCGTTGTTCAACTTGAAAGCTGTTCTCTTTTTACATTTTGATGTCATTTTTCTAATCACTAACGATATGAACATGAATGAGGAATGAATTCGCGATACCGATTGTAATACTCAGTACAACGAATGAAGTGCTATTTAATTAGTATCAAATTGTACGTTCATCCGTCCAACTATTCCACCGATTGCACCTATCGCATACATTGGAGTATTAAAGTGACAAATCGAAGCCATGCTAATAATAATTGTTCGAGTTCATGATCTCAGGTGCTTTTGATTTTCATAACACGTTGTATATAAAAATGCCTGCTTTGATGGAGATAAAGCTATTTATTGTATGTCTATGAAAGTGAGGTTATCATGTTCGCATCGTTGCCATAATAATTGTATAATTCTTCTTGATTTATAACTTGGCGAGTTTGCTTTGACTTTTGTTTCTAAAATTTTGAATTGAATTGAAATTTTCCATTAGGTCGAACTCTAGTAACCGCCTCCAATTGTCTTAAGAGAAATTTCAACCTAAGGTTAAAGGGTTTTTAGTCAAATTGAATGGAAACTAGCTAATCCGAATCTAGTGATTACACGTTCTCGGTTCATTTTTGTCTGTATTTTTCTGTAATGAAATTTTTTGGAAAAGATCGTATATGCGTTTGCAGCAAAATTCAACTTTTAAGTCAGATCGGATGTGATATATTTTAGCCGCTTGCATCATTATCTACATGTGATATCACAAAGTTTTGCACTAACGTAATATGCAAACTAAGAAGGCGATTTTTATCCTCTAACTAGAGGAGAGGAGGAGTCTAATCTCTTCGTCTGTGTCTTTCTACTTCTAACCGCATTGTGTTCAGGAGTTGAGAAATTTGATATGCTTTCTGACCTTTGGTGATAATTTCTTTAACTTAATAGTGAAATACAAAGTAGCATTGAAACTCCGTTTTTTTTTTTTATTTTTTTTTTTTTACTGTCCCAACGAGTTTACATTTCATTTATATTCAAGCAATTTTGTAAAAAGTTCACTTGAAGTCAAATATATGTGCATTTTTACAAACCATTGTATACCTATATGTGTATACATATATATATATATATATATATATAGATACGTATTCATCTTGAAATCGTTCGTTATTCCCGAATAAATGAATTTTTTAATTTCCATTTTCAAGCATCACGGGATGATTAAAAAACCATTTGTGCACTTCTAAAGAATAATGAGAAATAACAGAGAAATACTTAAATAGCAAATCATGCATTTTAATTCAACAACAGACGTTTAACTGAAATTAAATTGTCGCCCGGAAGGCAATAAATTAACAAGTTAACCCCACTTAATAGTGATTACAAGGCCGCAAGTGTCCACAACGGATGAAAATGAAATGAAACACTGAATAGACAATAAAAGAGAATAGAAATTCAACAAAAAAAAAGCCAGGCTTTAAGCAGATACTATATATAATTAGCCTAATTAAACAGAGAAAAAGGCTGCACAGAAAACGAATAGAAAGAAATATGCAAACAAACAACTAAAGAAATTATATTCCCTTTGGAACGAATCTTAGACACCATCACTAGTATCTTAGTTAGTTATTTTTTGTTCATTTAATGAAAACCGATGATGATGATGAGAAACTTTAACAAAATCCTTATATTTGATTAACAATTAAAAATATAATTCCTTCCATATAGAAATCTGTAGAGACTTTCAAGGGATAACCTTATCGAAATAGCTGTACGGCAATATTCAAAGTTTTAGTTCTTTGTCGAAAGCGATTTAACTCTCAAGCCTTCGCTTGGTGTTGGGTGTCCGATAAGAAGAATTGCAAAGAAGTTCCGTAAATTACGTCGTCGGATACATTCTTATACTTCCACAATTTCCATACCTAACCTATATCACCCCAGTTAGGGGGAAAGTAAAAAATTGAAATGGATCAAGTATTCAAAGCCTCCCTTTTCATTTCGAAAATATTATAACCTGGCATTACCATGAGTTCTTTGTAAACTCAATAAGTTCTTCCGCCGACAGTTGGGATAATCGGTTTCATATTTACATAAATGGTATTGACATAACCTTGAAAAAATTTGTCGACAAGAACAACCGGGAAACGCCTATTATATATCGCAAATTATCGGTGAAAATATATTGAAATTGTCGCACATTTTTCAAGGTCTGAGCGGATTTGCATTTATTTTGAACAAATTTTTAATTTCTCTTGCAATTAATTCGAGCTTTCTGATTAAAAATCTTATTATTTCTCTTCACAGTTCTATTGCCTTATGACATATGCTTGTGAGTGTTACAATCGGAATAAGACAATTAGTAGATCAACGTTCTATGTTGCGTGAAGAGTGGCGCGTATTAAAATCAAATAAAAACTAAAAATACTTATGCAAGATGTGATTACGTATATATAACCGACAATTGCCATTCATGAAGATGTTTTCTTCATTACGTTCCAATTCTAATTTTCTTTATTTGTTCGCTTAAGTGATCGTTGTAAGTTGAGAGTATTCACGTACAATGGGAGTCATTTGGCATTTTTAATATTTTCAAATTAGAAAAATATTCTAGAATATCTTGCAATGCCAAACACACACACAAGAGTGCTGTGTGCTATTGTGTGTGTCCTTTGCCTTTCTTCCCTTTTCTTAGTGGTTTGATTTTATGACTCTAAACCAAGGAAAAATGATGCTGAGTCTTTATAATGAAGGCTATGTAACTATGTAAAATCTATAGAGAATCGGTAGAAAAAGAATTTTTTTTTTTTTTCTTATGAAAACTACGCAAAACAATGGTGAGAGAATTTTGCTTTCCTCCTTTTTATTTTTTTTTTATTTCTTGTTTTTCTTTTTATTTATTCTCAATTGTTACCATTTTCTTTTAATTACAGACAATTGGCATTACATTTAAATTTTTAAGTGTTTATTATTGCTAACATAGAAATTTTCTTTTTTAGTTTCTCTCATTCCTCTCTGAAGTAATTGCATTGTTTATAACACGGAGAAATATGTACAGAGTACTTTATGAAAGGTAGATAGGTAGGTATTCATTCTGAACTTGAGAACTCGAAACAATGGCGAACTGTTTTTTCATTCGCTATATTCACACATTTCTTGCGCAAACGATATTAGAAGCAAAAGAAAATGAAAACTACTGGCAGTTACCTTAATGCCTATATAAGATTATGAAGAGGCGACGTCGGGATGATGGTAATAAACAGGTAGATAAGTAGCAGTAAAAGTCCTGCGACCGACGACAATTAATCTTAGTCATCTCAGCTGAATTTATCCGATTTTCAGTTGAGACCCGGCAAGTTTGCCAATGGTAGCCTTGTGATGGCAGGAAGCCAAAAGGGCGGTTTCCGCTTTTTCGTCAGTGGTTTCTGATTTTCGTGCGTTCATAATAAAGAACAAACGACTCTCTTCTTGACATAGCATTTAACAAACTAAAACCAAGAGCGAGAATTTTTAGAAGCAAATTTTTCGAAAATGAACAGATTTCCGACATCAGTTTCAAGTTGAGTTCGCAGTTATTCCGTAACCTTGATTAATATACATTTGGTCGAATTATTTGGAGTTTTGAGAATGCATGCAGCCATACACATAACATGACTTTCGTGAGCCGTTTCAAACAGATGTATATAACGTACGATGTATATGGAGCCTTTCGAAACGGATATCTATAACATACGATGTACGACGTACGCCTATACATGACTTTCGGCCTGTGTAATTGTACATAGAGCCTTTCGAAGCGGAACTGTAGCATACGATATTGTGGGAACACGTGTGCAATATTTCTGGAACTGCGTACAATCACTTATTTTGTTGTATTGTCCAGAAATACGAACATAAAAATTTCAATATTTACGATATACGATGTATACGATACGCGATATGCGATATAGGAGCATGTACCGTCGATTCAACTTCTAATCATATCTAATATTAGTTATAAAAAAATTGGGTTTAGGCCGCCTTCACTGCAAATTTCATTTTTTGTTTAAATAGTTTTAAAAAATATTTTTAAGCTTTGATTATTAGTCCGAAATAAGTACGTCTTTTTGTTCTTTCCTTTCGAAATTTATTACTTTTTCTTAACGTTCACCATGTATAACAACGCTTTCAACCGAAAAAAAAGAATGAAAATCATGACATAAAAATGATAAAAATTCTCCCCAATCTGATGGAGACAAAAGCCGTAGCATAACATTATACATATTATGTGTGTTAGCATATATGTGTGCGTGTATTTATGAGCTCATGCCTGCACTGCGCGGGTGTCCAAGCTTAACTAATGCTAATATCCTCAAAGAATGGATTCCGGTCATGGGTACAAAACTGAGACAAGGAGTGACTGAAATGTGCAAGAAGAGAGAGAAAGGTTATGAAAGACATTTAAGTAAAACCTCAAGAAAAAAAAAAAAAAAAACATGAGCTATTGGATTTATTTAATACGTTAGATTTACGGAAAGGATTTGCAAAGTGTAAAATTGCAGAAAGAGGATTATGCAATTTTCTCATTTGTTGTTGTTATTTTATGACAATAACAGGAAAAAAGAGAAAAATCAACAAAAAGCAAAGGTTATAATAATAATCCACGCAATTACTATAGTAATCTTTAAAAGTAAACTCTCCATTCAACAGAAACACAATATCGAAATGAAAACTTCAAAGAGAGAAATATTAGGTTAAAATTTATTTTCTAATTAAATTATTTAAACATTTTTCATTTTGTCTCTTTTGCCCCACCATCTCTTCAATAAACGGGATAGAAAAATTCGTTTACTAAACAATTTATTCACACTTCTTAGTAAGCGATAATCAGATGAAAGATGAAACCTATTTATCCGAATATTTTAAAGTCAAAGAAACGTCTAAACGATTTGTTCAATATTTGCAAGGTCTAGCATTTTCGAAATGTAAGGTTTTTCGCTATCTTAACGTATACACAAATTCGGGATATTTTTACCGTTTTATCTGATGAGTTGCTATCCCTCCGAAGAAATTTAATTTTAATCCTGATACGTCTTTTTATAACAAATCATACCAAGAAGTGTCTCTCAGTCTCCTATGGTAATCTAATAGTTTATATTTCATCTGATAAAAAGCCCTCTTATCTTTCTTTATCTAATACAGTTTTCGGCAGTTACTCTTGTTCCTTTTTCTTAAATCGTAATTATTTTGGAAGACTAGCTGATCTTCCCCAATGAGGGATGATTCTTTAAAAAAAGAAGAAGCAACTTTAACAGGCATAAGGATAGTTCGCTGTGCTAAGCGAATCAAAAACCACTTGGCATCCAACTATCGATCTGCTTAGTGAAAGAGCAATATTTTAAGTGAGCTTGAACTTGTACTGTGAGATTTGTCCACTCAGCAATTTCTCAAATAGTTATTGCCTTATTGCCACTTCCACTCCACTTATGACTTAGAGCTGACTATTGTGTCTATTGTCAGTAGCAGTCGAATAAAGCTTTTCGTCTCTTCCTAAAAAAAAAGAGTTTTGCGAATTAAAGACCAGAGTTCGTTTCAAGCAATCAACGCGCAAATCAATCAGCTCCGCAAATTCCTTTGTGTATTTTATCGGCGTTCTTTTCTTTGCATAAATAAAAAGAATATGCTCTACCGAGCATTCACATTTCACTACTTGACGGTAGTTTGAACGCTAAACAAACAATTGCAATTCTACGCACAATTTGGCTAGAAGCCAAAGTTGGCCAGAGATAGGCCAACGTAAACTCAGTTGAGTTGAACGTCCGCGTCAACAAATACTCGCTTAGTCGTGCACATGACTTATGCAAACGGTTTAGTGTAGTTTATCGAGTGAGCCGAGATCCTCAATACCATTGAAGGGAACGCGCTACCAAATGGTTGCAAACAGTCGATCGAGTAAGAATAGTGACAAGGTTTATATCTAAACGATTTGCTCTCGTGCGATTCTTAGTAATTCAGGACAGCACATGAGCAAAGCATTTCGGCCAAGGTAACAGTAATCTATAGCAATTGCAAATGCTTCGTTTAGTGCGAGGCAGATAATGTATTAATTAAGATACACATCTGCTCAGGCCAAGATTCACTATAAGGTCACTAATGAAACATTCAGATTTTATTTATTTATTTTTCTTCCCTTTTGCTTCTTTTCTTTTTGTATATCCGCTTTTCCGTCGATACTGACAGGTTTTGTATTCTCAATCTATAAACGCACTATAGTTTGTTTTATATTTTTCTCTTTTCATTTTGTTTTTTCGTACCCTTTATCTTAAGTGATATTTACACTAAATGAGACATGAATTGATTTTATTGAAATGGTTAAGTTGGGTCCTTATTTTCTTTCCTTTCTTTTTTTGTTTTGTTCTCTTCTTCCTTTTGTCCCTCATATTATATTATGTATTACTTCGTTTTGGTTTTTTTTTTCTCATCTTGCGGAGCACACGTAACTAAATAACTAAAGCTTTTTTTTTTTTATTTCTCTTTTGTATTTTGTCGTACATGTCGTGCACAGAGTTGTAGAAGTTTTTAACTATATGAATAAAAAGCGAAAAAGAATAAGTCTCTCAACAGGAATCTGCATATTAATGCATGTTTGTTTGTGTGTGTGTGTGTGTCTGCGTTTGGTAAATGTATGTGTGCGTGCGTTTGTATAGAAAATGAAATGGCACATTTCTTTCCGTTTTTTTTTTTTTTATTTTTTTTTTTCTATTTGTTTCCCTTCTACGTTTACATACTTAATTTGAATTTTATTTTGTGTTATAGCAACGAGTGTATGTGCCGAGTGCGAGTGGAAAAGAAAAAGTAGCAAAAAACTTTGATTGTAAAACTTGTTAGTTTGCGGATTTTATGGTTTCAATGTTACTTGCTAGCACCAATGTTAGCAGCAGCAATAGCAGATTCATTGGAATTGCGGTTTTTACAGATTACGCTGTCGTAACTTTTGTGGCAATATTGGTTCAGCTACAATTTGAAATTTTACCTCAAATCTCTAGTACATATTAAGATTGCATACAAGTATAGAGAAGAAGATAAAGACAATCAAATATAGAGTTAAAAAGGAGTATTTATTTTCTACTATGAGATGCTGATATATGCCATACATACACACAACGATTCTTCATTAGATTGACCTTTACAAACTAACTTTTATAGCCATCAGCAAATGAGTTGAGTCTACTAACGTCGCTCTTATATATATATATATATATATATATATATATATATATATGTAGAGCAAATCTTATATCTCGTAGCACTTTATCTGCAATGAATCGCAAATCTCTAAAACCTTGGTTTTGAGTGCGTTAACCACCACTTTTGGTGTTCAAAAGTGTAGTCCAAGGAATTGATTTCTTAGAGAAAAAGAAAACCCCAGGTATCAAGAGTAGATTTTCAATTCAATAATTTTGGAGCCTAACCTAGGGATTTTTTGCTTAAATATAAGGGCTTGCGTTGCCACTGTTTTCGATCTTTCTTAGCCTTCCGAAAGCGTCTGATATATAAATGAAATTGGAGGTCTTACGATAATCCCAAATTACTGTTGTTGCTTACGTTTATTTCGATAGAGAAGAAAGCCATTCATCTCTTCCAATCTGCCTCAGCTACAAACTCTTAATATTTTGTTTGACTCACTTAGAAAGCGATCCATTTATAAATACATTATGTATTCATAACTTATTGAATGAATATTGGGCAGATCTGGGTTTAATTTCAAAATCATTCAGTCAATGGAGATCTTGCCGTTTCGCATGACGTTACGCTTAGCGAACTATAATCAAAAATATTTTCCACAATCTAATCACAGTAATAACAATCATGTCACTGACGACCCTGTTGAAAAAAAGTCTTTCTGTGGTGTCAACCAGATTGCTTGGGTCAGCAAAGCTTGTCGTACGTGCTTTTGATCGCAATGACATTAATGGCTTTTCTCTTGAATTAATGAAAAGAACAAATATGCTGAACTTTATATGTTTTAGAAATAATGCAATAAATGCTTTACTTCCTAGTAGTGTTACTCATGTTTCATTTTACTCCCAAAAAGACCGCATAGAGAGTTACAATATTACGAGACAAGCTCTCTAAAGTTGTATCGACTTTTTTCAATGACTTTGTCTATAATTGTAATCGGTGTAGCACCTATATATCAACCAACATGTAAGTTGAAAAGATATATTTAGAAATCTGGCAATGTCTGTCTGTTTCTCACACAGCAATTACATTTTGTAAACTGAACATTGTACAAGCATAGACTTGGCGAACATATTGGCATCTCCCTATAGTAAGGGAAAGTTTCCCTATAGTAAGGGGAATAATTTCCCTATAATTTCCCAATAATTTAAGATCTAAAATTAAAATATACTTTTCCCTGAAATGTGACTTACAATTACGCAAAAGCCATATGGAAATTTACCAACTTCTAATTTCCATCCTGAAACCTATGTTTGATAATAAAACATATAATCAATTCTTTATATATATATATGTTTAATTGAAACCATTCATACGAACACTAATATAATTGCTACGAAATACTAAAAGGTGGCTTCATTTAGAAATGCATAAATCCGTATAAAGCGAACTTGGATTTGAATTCATAGTAATATCGATATATGAGTAAACAAAATGTCTTTCGTAAGTTGAAGTGGCTTCAGCATAAGCAATTTTTCTAGGAAGTAATTCCAAAATCAATTTGTTTTTCTTGATTAATGTATTTTATTAATAGACATATTTGCCACAAGGTAATTGTATATGTTTACCGTAGGAGCACAACATTGCTTGTTGTGGTTTGTGCTGTTTGCATCTTTTTGAGGAAATATCACTCGCATATCTAAGTCAAGGTTTGCCGATTCACTTTTCTCCTTGTATGAGAGTAAAAAGATATTAATAATTTCAGAAAATGTGGTTATCGATTTCAAGTGATTCCTAATTGGAATTTTGTAAACGAAACGCACTAATAATGCATTGATAAATTAATGGAAACTAGAAAAGCAAATCCATAAATAAGATAAAGAGAGAAAATCCTTTACAAACTGATTTTTATCGTTCCTGTGTTTGAAACGTATAACAGGTTGTATCTTGTCTGTCTCTTTCTTCTTGAGGAGAGGAGTCTCTGCTCAAGCAGGCCGACATTTCTTATAACAATTACTGTACAGGAAAACCGAGAGCAACTAAGTATGGGAACAAAGCAAGAGAACAGAAAACAAAGAAAATGTACTGACTTTTAGGAGCAAAATGCAAGTTTTGTCTGAAGAACAAAGTTTTACTCTACAAAACCATTCTAAAGGCAATATGGATGTCTGGAATCCAGATATAGGACACCACTAATCACATAAGCTCCTTGGCTAATGATCGATCACATCTTGATGTCCTCAAGGCTAGAGATGAAAGAAAACATTTTAGCAGTAATTACTTAAACAGCTTAAGCTTGCATACTAACACTTTAGTCGTTATTAGAATTAGAAGATATTTATGAAATACCACACACACATACCACACCTTTCGCTCATACAGGCTAATTACTGATACTCTGAATGTGTGTACTCAAAACCTGGAATCCAACTGTTGTGTTATATTATTGTTATTCTTTTTTCTTATCAAGTTGTCAATTCATTTGCTAAATGTTTAACTGTAAATAGACTGCAGATAAGAGGCATTTCCAAAAAAAAAAAAAAAAAAAAAAAAAACGACTACTAACGAAACGGCATGGCATATATCTATAAAGAGCGGTATTTACTAACTGAAACCTTGGCCGTTTACAAATAAAACGAATTCTCCATTTGTCTTTCATCAATAGACTGGATGGAACTGTCGGCGAAGGTAATAGGATTGCATCTATTTAACTTCAAGCTCAATTAATGTTGCGAATATCACGTGGAATGCCTATCTCCAACCTATTGCGCTCGACTTTTGCGTCTACTATCAATTGCTCTTAATGTTACATACATCTGCACATAAACTGATTATAAACATAAATTCTTGATAGGTTGTGTAGCATGATGTGTGCGTATAATTCCTTTACCGAATGTTTTGTTAACCTTTCTACATGTCCATACGTTATAGTTAAATGTGGCTGAAAAGTATACACACTTTGACAACTTTCCCCCGTATGTATGTATGTATGTTCATTCGTTATCTTTTTAATAAATAATTAACAATGAAGATGTGTGTGCTCTCTAGGTCACCAAAAGAGAAAACCGACATGTTTGTATTAAACGTTGAAGAACGTTACAATGACAAACATTATAGTTAGTGTATATCACATATTTATTCTATAGGGCCGTCAGTGTATGCGGTTTAATAATATTACGGGTGTGCGTTCCTTTTCCATATCTTTTCGTGCTAAAGAATTACATTGTCAAAAGACATAAGCCAGTCAAACCAGTCAACCAGTCAGAAAGTCATTCAGTCAGTCACATATGTTTTGACATATTTTTGTCATAAAATATTTCTACAACAATATTATAGAAAATATTTTGTAAAAATATTTTTTTCCGTCTGGCTTTTGTTCTGTTTTGTTGTTTTTCTTTTTTTTTAAATTCGAAAAATAAATGGACCATTTTGTATGGACGGATACATATATATGCATCATATATATATAAATGTATAAATATGTTATGAATGTATTGTGTTTTGTATATGATACGTCCCTTATGAATGAATGCATACATACATATTTAAGTGATTTTGTTACGTTTAAAATATTACAAAATGGAATTCAATAAAATAAGAAAAAAAGGCAAAAGGCAAAAATGCACTAACGACGTCGTTGATATTGTTTACGTTGCTTTGTTCATATTCTTTTCGTGTTATTATTAATTTTTTTTTGTTTTTTTGCTTCACACATACGCTCGTAAAAAATGTCGATTTTTATTGCGAGCATAAAGAAACAACATTTATTGGATTATATCATATAAGTCACGTTTAAAATAGAATTTTCACATGAATCCTTACAACCTCGGCTCGTTTATATATGTATTATGTAAATAAATGTATGTATGTAAACAGACATTGAAAAATAAATTTTTAGAAAGATTGCGGGTTACGTTAGTGATTCACGGAGGATTTTATTAGACCTCTACCTCCGGTGGGTTGTGATTACAATGTTTGTATGCCTCGGAAATACATACCAGGGAAAGTGTTTTTTAATAATGAATTTTCTTTCTCATCACACTTTCCCTTCTAATGTTCAGGCATGTTCACATTTCTCTGAAGTCTTGAGAATTAAAACCTCCTTTTTTTTTGATATATGTGGTATGCATCGAAACCTATGGTCCTCAAAGTATAACTTGACTTTTATTAGCAACATATATGTATGTTAGGGATGTTGTAGTCTTGATCAATATCAGTCATTTGTTACGTCACTTAGTAGCATTCATGGAGGATTGAAAATTTGGAAGTGGCCTAATAATTGAATCTCTTGTAGCTAGAATTTTTTTTTACCTGCGTTCAAGCTCCTTGATTAGTAATCTCAGATAATCTCTAGGAGTTGATGTAAGAAATTCAATTTCGACATATAGTCGACATACAGTAAACGTACAAAGTTTGAAAGAGCTAAAAGAAATGCAAAAATTGTAAAACCTTTTCGGGATAAATGACAAATTCTAATAAATATAGTTCCGTGATAAGTTGTAGCCTACAAGATGAGCAAATTTTCGGAGCAATGCTGCCCTATAATGCAAAAAAAACTGCGCCAATGCAAATGTGTTCATATGCCTCGCATTCGGTATAAATAGAATTCCAGCCAGGGAGAATCGTAGTTCTAGCATTCCGTGCAGAACAACCAAAATGAAACGCAAAAGACTCCATAACTTGTTTTACGCGTCTACTGCACGACCCAACATTGCATTTTCAACCCCGTATTGAAGTCAAGTAATGTTCGCGCATAAGAAAAAGTTTCCTCAGAGCTAACTTCGTTTACGGATAGAGCCACTCTTCAATTGAAATTATGGATTCAAATCCAATTAGGCAAGGCCCTGCTACTACAAACATTACTCCAATTGGAGACATGCCTCGATTGCATATCTCATTGATAGGAATTGGAATTTTGTTTAATTCTTTTATTTTTTGGTAAAGTTATACTTTGCCGTAGCTGAGGTTTAAATGATAGCAATCCTTGTAATAGGTAACCAAGCTAAATTGGATCACGTGGTTTTATTACGAATCACACCAATGTGCACCTCACAGACTCATAGCCAGAAAGGAATCCCGCATCTTAGACAGAAACACCCCTATCCGTCCAAAATTTGAAGCAGAGATGCGTTAAGGAACTTTGCTTACTATTTCGAAATATAGATCACAATTTCAAATTTGACAACTTCCTTACCAGGTAGGAACTGAACCAAAGTTTATGCAGAGCTTGCATTCAAAAACAAACTTTAGATTATCTTTTGAAATTATTTTTAGCTTTATATCATAATTAAAAGAGTTAAATATAAAGTTCAAATAAGCCTCAAAGGCTGAACGTGCCCCGGTTAGGACTAAAAATGCAAATTTGGTATATTCATGCAGATTCCTGTGCTAATTGTACAAATGGCCATCATTTTCTCATTCGACCGGAAAACAAATTTTCAAAATTTATTAAAAATAGTTCCGCACGCGACCAAAAAAACTTCCTCTGTTTATTTGAAAGATACATTCAAACCATTTCCTGTCATAGATAACTGACATTTTCCAGGTCGACGGTCGATTCCATCGATTTCCGTCAACATATCCCATTTAAGCATTGCTTTTAAAAGATCCTTCCGACAAAAACATTTAATAAAGTTTCATGTGACTTGAACCAAAATATGCCAACGCACCAGGCTTCCCAATTCAATCATAATGTTGTGGTTTTATATTTGGAACTCAGTTAACAATTTTTGGTTTTCTTAAAATTATCGGCATACTAGCAGGTATAAGTAGCTGGCAAACATTTTCGCTAATTTATCTTCGCACCCTTCATAAAATCCGCGACGCATATACAATAAGATGTGATGAAAATGCCATAAAACTTTCCCTCGCGTTCCTCAAAAACACCTAAACTAATGTATTCAATACTATAAGTACTTTTTCTAGTTAACTGCTAACGCAATGCAAACAATGTTTCGTACATCTAATATCCTGATAACAATCTAGCACAACTATACAACCATTCCGTCGACATACGCTAAAATATTGGAAATTGTTAACCTTATCGTTTATTTCACAATTCTTTGTATTTGTCAATTTATTTCCGTTTCACATCTCCGCTCGTCTTTTCCTTTTTTTTCTTTTTTTGATTTTTTATACCAAACCTGTGAAAATGAAAAGTCTACGCGCTTTATGATCTTATTTGCAACATGTACAACAATTTAAGCATGACTGGTGAGCATAAAGAAAAAAAATTTATAAAATCATTCCGGTCCATTTTTCATTCGCAATTCAAAAGCACAAAATCGTAGAAAAGCCCAAATGGAAGATATTATCCTTACGTATTAAAGTTCCAATTTTCAGGTTCGCAAGTGGACTGGACTGTTCACGCTAGCCTACAATAGCTAGAAAGGAAAGCAATCGTAATTTCCTTCTCGTTATTACATAGGAGAGAGCGTAAAGCTCAATAGGATCGCGTAAACGACTGCTCTAACAAAGGTTTATTCATTCAATGTAAGCACTACGAAGCAATTAGACAATATGCGATTGGTCAGTCCATCTCAATCTCAATCATCTTAAGAAGCAATCAGAAACATGTATTAAAGCATACACGTGCATAGACGTAGGGAACGTATGGTCAGCCATTCTACCGAATCTATTAAACATCATGAATGTCGAGTTTGCAGACTTTTTTGAGAATCTTGTAAACAGTGTACTCTCCGGGGACAGACTGATTAAAATGAAACTCATACAGGTTCAAAGCATTGTGAAGAAGTGTTTAAAATCGCCAGTTTTTTCATTTCCTTTTAGTTTTGTCGAAAGACTTTTTATTCTTTTACATTATTTTGTTATAATTTCGAGTTTATGTTCAATAATTACTTAAGTCAGTGACACAATAAGCACAATTTCAAGGCATATTAACGATCTAGTGGGTAAAAAAGATTTTTCCCCTTTTTTGAAATCCGGTCTCAATAAGATGACTTCTCTAAAGTGAACTTTGTATGCGGCCCAATATTCATGCCGGCATTCATTTCAGTTATTCAAATAGTATTCGTGTAAAAGAGTAACATTTTCAGTTTGTTAATTTAAGCCTTTTTTTACTAAATCCCATATATCTCGGACCCAATTACCTTTAATTTTCTTAATAAGGTATCTAAGGTTCGTCTTTACAGGTCTAACACAATTTTTTTACTTCTTATATGTTTGACTCTCTTCAGTTTTTACTATTAAAGTGTATTCGTGATCTCCGGTTACGTATTTGTTTTAAAGAAAATCGAAATTGAATCACTTGCAAAGTCTTACATATATATATATATGTTTTTATATAAAAAACATTTCTATTTTCCGAATTCCTTATGTTTTGTTAAAGGAAAACGGAAATTTTTCTTTATTACTGTTTTATTTATACCATTTCCAGGATGTGCGTGTGTGTGCACCGTCGTTAGCATTAGAGCTTTTACAAACAATACCCACTTACACCATACTATCGACACGATTGCAAGCGCTGTAATAGCGTACGTAAATGTATATAAAGGTAAAGGTATAGTAAGGTAGTAAGCACAGAAGTGCGCTTGATGGTAATATTGAAATGAAATTTATTGTTTTCAATTGAGTACAAACGATACGCAATACTATGTTATTGATACATGTAATAACGTTGCCGGTAAACGTTTTGAAGAGGTTGTGTGGAGAATCTTAAGGTAGGTTTGCTATCAACAAACAACCAACAATTCCATTTGTAAGAATCGTACGTTATAATGTACATGTATATATATATATATATATATATTTATATAAATATATATATGCGCGTGTGTGTGTGTGTGTGTGAATATGTGAGTTTTATAAACAGGTCACATTACTTAAATTGACTACGCAAACGAAAGTATATTATTGCTTTGTTTCTCACTCCAATTCGCTTCAGTTCATTCAGACATTAATTCATCCCTGATGTTGGGTTTGTTATGTGCAACATATTATGTTTCACAACTTTGTCTATAAATCAAAAGCAACACAACACGTACCCACAAGCAAGCAATATCGACAATCATTGTTTTATGGTACTCTTTATAATTGTATACTGTACATATTTATATATGTGCACATATATACATATATTTATACATCTTACGTTTAATGTTACCATACGTATTATATATAATTGTATGATTACGTGTATAAATGTATAGAAGAGTGTACGTGTGTGTGTGTGTGTGTGTGTATGCGCATACATCCATATATATCATCAAATATTGAACATTAATAATCTTATTATTAGAAAATATGAAATTGAATAAATGGCAGTGCGTTAAAAACATCGAACAATAAATAATTAGATGGTGTACGTTTGCGGTTATGCCATAGCTTAGTTTGCCAAATCACCTGCAGGGGAAGTAAATGTAATGATGAAGTTATTTTTTTTTTTAAATTTCATATAATACTTCAAGCAACTTAAAATGTGAAAATTTAATCAGAACGTGAAAAAAAAAATATCATAAAAGTTTTACTCATATAAGGTTAACATTAAACTGAACCTTAATGGAGAATATTTGTCTGACCGTTTGCGAGGATATATTTTACTAGCATGACACACGCTATTATACTTTGACCAAAGTTTTTTAATTTTTTTTAAAGAGTAAAACCCCAACACATTTAACATAGATATGAATACAAAAACGAGTGGTTTATGGAAAATTAACTTTTTTTTTACTCCATAGAAATGTTCATTTTACCAGCTGCAGATTTCTCTCTGTTATTACATGGCATAAACGCGATTACATATCTACACTGAGTTGAAGAAGTGAACGTACAAAGTAATATGAAAATTCTATGAAGAAGCAGTAAACTTTGAAAACGTTGCAAGGAACAAGAGAGAAAAAGAATTTTTCAAAATATTGGTAATAACAAGAAGCAATAGTAAAAGTTTTAACGGATTAAATAATATTGAGCCTAATAGTAAAGAAGGAAAGAAGAAAAGAGTGGGAGAGAGAGAGAGCGACAGAGGAGGGGGGGGGGGGGAGTTAGAGTGTGATAGAGAAAGCAAGCAAGATATGCTTCATTGAATGGTAAATGTACTTTTTGTAATTACAAAAAAGCTCGAAAGTCTCTCGTTGTTTCTCAAAATCGTCTGAAAGCTAATAGCTTTGTTAAGATTTGAAAACTTCCCTCAATTTTTTATAATTTATAATATTATAGCGGTTACGTCAATAGTCTAGTTAATCGGTTTAATATGATCAAATATTTCATTGATGTTGTCCGTAGGGCCATACACACCAAAATCGAGTCTTTGAATATTGTTAAGGTTTTGGCTTTCGCAAAGATTTCAGTTCCTCCGCACCCATATTTACTTATATACTGCAGTAAACGATACGAGTAAATTTGCATGTATTGCGGCACACACAGTTTTTATTTTACTAAACCACAGTTTATTTAGGGGTTTACGTGGGTTTTGAAGTTTAAAAATATTCTCTTTATATTTTATCTGTCTGTTTAGCGTACTACTACTGTCCAGTAGCACCATCTTTCAAGAAAATTCTTACTACTACCTTATCCACTGCTACCACTTGCAGATTTAATCACTTTCTTCCCAAAACCCCATTTTTAAAGTTGCTTGACAAACCTCAAAGTCTTTCAAAATTCACAAATCAATTTTTTTTTTCAATCTGTAAAGCCGTAATTAATCTAAGAATACATACACATGTTGAATTCCGATAAAGCGATTAACAACTATTCTGAGAAAGGCGAGCATATAGTTTCCTAAGGGGTCTTCAAAAACCACATCTCAACCGCCAAATTTTCAAAATATTTAAATGAAAACTTTCTTGTGATATTTTTTTAAAATCCTAGGAGTTTCAAATTTTTTTTCGACTGGTCAGTTGAAAGAAAGAACAGTGAATATAAAAGAGACATGGGATTATAGTTCGCAGTTGCTTAGTTGCTCAGTTCAAAGAGCAAGATGAGCCTTTTTTTTTCGAATATTCTCTTCCAGATAAGGATCTCATTCTTTTCTGTTGTTAATAACAACTTCCTAATAAAGGAAACAAAAGAGGAGGAAAACTTTTAATCCCAGTTGTCGGTGCTAACCGTGAAAAAAATTCAATCGGTTTTCTTGCTAATCTTGTGTGCAGAGCTCTTAAATCGCTGGGACCATAATAAACAATTTTCTTCCTAGATGGCCAGCCACAATGTAAGCAGAAGAAGAAGATTAAGAAGCATTAGTAGTGGTAGGTGGTAGATGGTGGATAATGTTTGTAAGAAAATGAAAAAAAAATTTTGTGTTTCCGCTCTTTTCAATGCTGATACCCATCCAGCAGATTATTGTCAGTAAGGGCCCAATGTTTATGCAGTGCAGCTATTTGCAAATTTGTTATGTTAACTTCAACATTTTTTTTGGCTTCCTGTCTAATATGTTTGCGTTGTTAGAATTCCAACAATATAAAATGGACAGACAGACGGATGTGACGTCTTACGAAAGCCAAGGACATATGAACTTTGTGATATGCGTTACAAATATTTTTTGGTTGAGCGAATCTAATGACAATATATTGCCATCTTTGAAACTATAAGGAATATGAAAAGATAATTGGATTTGGAAATCTCTCCTTATGGCTATTAAACTCGACTTATTAGCATGAATAAAATTGTGCACATGATTTTTTTTTTTTCGCTGAAATAATATCGAAGCCTTCCAAGTTAATACTTGACAAGTTACGTTTCGCTACGATTGGAGAATTGGTGAACGATTTGTTTATTCTAAATGATCAGAGCCGTCAGCTAATGTAAAAGCAACGAAAATGTATGCACAATATGTAAATATTTTGTATACAGACTTATACGTTTTCGTGTAACTGTATTAAAACAAGTTAATATGTATCTATATATTTACACAAACGCATTCACATTTAAGTATCCATAGATATACAACTATATCCCTTTGACCATGTAACAGAGACTGCCTAACACACAACATGTTGCAAAAATCTAAATTTGCATATCCACGAGGCATATACAATACATGCTGTAAAATTTACGTCTATGTCCAATTGCATGTATGTACGTACGTACGTAGATGTACGCTCGACTATTTTGAAAGGGAACACATGTAATTTAAAATATACATAAAAGTTAAAAGGTGTAACAATAAATAGGGTGCAGGAAGACACGGAGAGAGAGAAAAAGAGAGACAGCGAGAGAAAGGGAGGGAGAAAGAAAGGAAAAACTTGAAAAAATAATCAAGAATAACCACCAACATCAGCAGCCACATTAAACTAGCTAACCCGTCTAGTAACCACGTTTAAAAGCTTTAGTTAGGATTTTTTATTTTTTTTTTATTTTATGTTTTAAAATTAGAGCTTATGTGTTAGTGGTGTTGAATTAA
>CCAG010023691.1:0-34630 GCA_001077435.1 Glossina morsitans morsitans
AAGTTTTATTTGATGAAATGAGTTTGTCATGTCCAAGGTGGAGAAATATTTTGTTCGTCCTAGTCTGTCTAGGATGTCTTCTAATCTTATGAGGGCGAATTTGTCGCCATTTTTTTATGTCCTTCTGATGTTTTTTTTTTTGGGTACTAGTAAAAGTGGTAAGTTGTAGGAGCTAACTGAGGGTTCTATAATGTTTTATTGTAATAATTCTTTTACCTGAGTATGTATGGTCTCAGTTTGTGTGTGGGGTAATTTGTAGTTTTTTATATATACTGGTGTATTGTCGTTTGTTTCTATGTTTTGTGTGTAAAAATTATTTGCTGTGCGTGGTTCATTTTCTAGATGGAATACTGTTTGAAATTTTTTGAAGATTTTTATGAGGTCTTGTTTTTGGAAGTTGTTCACGGCGTCTAATTTTATGGATTGTAATAGTTGTTGGAATCGTTGTTCATTATGTTGAGTGTGTATATTGGTGTTCTGTACGATTTCGTAGGTGTTGAGTGGTTCGGTGTTGATATGTAGGTGTTGTATTGTGATTTCTTTATCTAAATTATTTAATATTTTAATGTGTCTTTGTCCGTTTTTGGTATTATTCAATTGGCTAAAAATATTCCTTTTTCTATTTCCTTATTTACTACTAAAGCATCGCTCTCTATTTTGATAGCTATGGGGACTAGAATTTCGCATCATGAGGGGAGAAACATGTTGCTTCTGTTAAGTATTTGATCGCATAAAGGGAGCTGAACTGGGTGATCTTGTGTATTGATTGTAAAAGAGAAATTTTCATAATTTGTTACATGCATACTTGTGTAGGAAATCTCTTCCTATGATTCCATCGGTTGTTATTGGGAAGTTCTGGTCTACTAATTGTATTTTATGTTGAGTGATTCCGTTTCCTAGATTTATATTTAAATGTGTGGTTCCCAATGTTTTGATACATTCGTTGGTTATTCCTCTTAAGTTAATACATTCTGAGTTGTTTAATGGGTAATGTTCGAGAAGGTGTGCTTTGAAAAGGCTGTTGTCTGCTCCTGTGTCTAAGAGAAATGAAATTTCTGGTTTTGTCGCATTTTGAATACTTAGTAGTATACAGTTGGATAATTTTGAGATGGCGTTGCTCTTCTGATAATATATTCTCATTACCTGTGAATTTGTTTTGGTCGCACTATCATATTGCACCGCAATATTAATTGCTTCGGGCCGCAAAGATAGTGGGTTTAATATAGTCGTCGAGACCGTTTCTAAATATGTGAAAGCGTAGGCTTCGTTGATATTGGTAATGACGGATTTTTGCTCGTTAGTGGGATTGGGGCCTAGTTCTTTGATTTGAAGATAATTTAGATCTGCTATTATGTTTAATATTTTGTCTTTGAAACCTGTGATTGTACTTTTTTGTGTTGGCTGGCTTAATATTGAATGTAGTTGTGGTATTGTTTAAATTGATTTATATTTATTTTCAAGTTTGGCTTTTAGTTCTTGTAGTGTTGGCATATCATTTGCAAGGGCGGTTTGAACATTTGAGGACAGTTTGCAGTAGAAGGTGTATTCTATTAGTAGTGGTTTGGCTTCTTCTTTTAAGATTTTATGTATTATTTCACCAACTGTTATGAAGCAGTTGATATCTTTATAATTGCCAGTAAATATGGGTATGGACTTAGAGGTTGTTTCTAAGTTAAAATCCATTTTTGATTGCATTATACTTTCTATCTTGTTGGGGTTTAAGTCTTCTAGAGATTCTTTGGTTGCTTCAATTTCTAATAATTCTCTTGCTGTTTTATTTTTTTTCTTAAATGTTTGTATTTAGTTTAATAAATCTGCTTGCTCTGGTTTTGGATTAGTTTCTATTATAGTATGGACTCTACTTCTATAATTTTCTAACTCTTCTAGTTTGTTTTTAATAGTTTTTTTATAGGTTCTGCTTCCTAGTTTTTTAAGGTTAGAAATTATCCTATCTAAGGAGATATTAATTTCATCTACCCTTTCCATTAAGGGGATTAATTTTCTTGTTTAGTAAGATATGCCAATTCTATTTTTGCTTTGAATATCTATGTTTGTATGTTTATATGTTCAATTTTTTTTTTTTTTATGTTTTCGCTATTCCTCATTTATGTAGCTATATCCCCTTATTCAAATATATTTTCATTTCAATATTATTTACTAATCTTCTTAATTTTAATATTCTTTCTATATTCTTTGACACATACTTTATTTTCTTTATAATATTCTTCATACTTTTTCTATATTCTTTAATGATCTTCATATATTCTTCATTATTTTTAATTTTGGGTGAAGTAAACATTGTTGTTTGCCTGGTTAGCACGGAACTGATGCATATATACGCGTTCTTTGATTACGTCATGAAAATCAATACTTTCGATGCCGTCGCCGAAAAATAGTGAATAGGCATGTTCCATGTTCCTTGTTCTGCTTCGCATGTTGGAGTGATTTCTTCGCGAGGGATCAATGTCTGGGCGAGTTTTATAGGAGGCTCGTGGTCGCTTGCCAATATGTTGGCTTTAATGTTGATCAGAAATCGGTAGAATCGAAACTAGTGGCAAGATCATGATTCTACTTTGTGGAATCAAAAAAATTTGCGGACGATGTTGAAAAAATGACAGGTTTCTGCATAATTTGCAGGATCGTGTTGGGCAGGATCGCCATGTAGTAAGTTATGATCGACGCATGATATTTAGTTTGCTGACTGCTCGGTTTCAGTGCACCAAATCTATCTGCCTCTTAAAAATGCCAATTAATTTCGGCATGAAGCAGTCCCTATCTAATTGATTTTAGGCGGATGGAACGCCTTCTATTCTTATAACGAATTAATACGGTAGTTTCAATTGTTAATAACGTTTGAAATTCTTGTGAAGGTTCGGGAGTGGCAGACCCAAAATAAATCCGAGTGAGATATTGGAAGGGTTAACTGCCAACAAAGAGGTCTAGAACACAGTAGGCGAGTTTGTAAGCAGAGTGCTCAAAGTACTAATGCGGCTTGAAAGACAGCGGGTGGAAAGCAGAGGGCGTGGAAGCCTATAGTGTATTCCACGCTTCCATAGGAAGCGTACTAATAACAACCAACCTCCGCGAAGTAATACCTAACTCTTCCGCGGGGAGAGTGGTAGGAGAAGTGTGTAGGGGGTAGTTTTTAGTACGTAAGCGCCATGGATGGCGAATCGCGCATGCTGCTACTAAGAACCAGCAGTATTTTTTGAAAATTTTCTTCCTCTAGCTCGCTGAGCAAAAAAAAAAAAAACACATATATACACACGGCAAACGGCAAATGTCCGCTGCCCAAGCGGGCACTGGCCACTAGAGCGCGGAAATGAGATTAATGCAGATTAATCTCAAGGACGGCAAAGCATCTCATGATCTGCTTAGACAAGCAGTCATAGAGATGAAGGTAGATCTGGCGCTGATCACCGAACCCTTCAGAAATATGAGCCGTGAGGATGGACCGTCGATGCAGCAACGAAAGCACCATTCTGGTCACCAGAATCTGCACTCCTTGATGAAAGTGACCAGCATAACGTCTACGTGAGGACGAGAGTTCGGGACACATATTACTACAGCTGCTACGCATCCCCAAGCTGTGTGCAGGGAGAGTTCCTGAATATGTTCGATGAACTAGGTCATAATACTGGGGGACTTCAATGCCTGGGCGATGGAATTGGGACACCAATGCTAGAGGTCGTGCCCTTTTGGAAGCGTTTACAATGTTACCACTGACGTTAATGAACGACGGTCAAAAACATACGTTCAGGAAAGCGAGTTTCGGATCAATGATCGGCATCACGTTCTTGAACGATAGCCTGGTGCCAAAGTTTAGATAGATGCTCAGTGAAGGCTACACGGGCAGCGACCACTAAGCCGTCTTTGAAGAGGTCGAGGCCCAGCGAGGCAGAGGAAATAGAGATCTGACGCACAGAGGTCCGAAGTGGAACGACACGTCGTTCGATGAAGAAACCTTTAGACTGACTTTCTCCTCCCGTGCGATAAACGGTGATACAACGGAGCAGCTCGTACACGAAGTGTATACCGCTATAATCGAAGCATGCGACGCATCAATGCCTAGAAGAAGGATGTGCAAAAAAGGCGCCCCGTGCTGCTGGTGGAACGCGAAAATAAGTTCGGTACAGCACCCTATCCCGTGGAACATCTCCTCTCAATATCGGAGAGAGGTTGACGACATTGAGAGTTGGTTCGAGAACAGGAAGACAGGAAGGCAAATATAAATCAAAAAAAAAAAAAAACCAGAATAAGAATTGAATTATCGGACTGCGATTTCGACATAATTTATAAAAACGGTTCAAGCAACACTAACGCTGACGCCTTATCGAAGATAAACATAAATTCTGATATATTAAAAGAGATGATTCCAATATCCAAAGAAGAAGACCGGGAACGAATAAAAAAAACTTTAGTCATAAACAGAAGCAAATTGGCAAAAGAAAATACAAACAAGGGCATACAGTAAAAAACAAAAATTTATTACACTATGGAAAACCTGCTAGCGGACAGCAAAAGAATTGGTGACAAAAAGGCCATAGGTACTGGTGGAATTCCTAAGATAGCCCTGAAGGCGACGATTAAGGTATGACCGGATGTATTTGCCCACCTTCTGCAACAATGTCTCAATAAGGCAGTCTTCCCAGAAAAATCGAAGGCTGGTCCTGATCCCTACAGATAACAAGCCATCGGCTGAGCCGTCATCGTACAGGCCTATCTGTCTCCTGGATACGATCCGCAAACTGCTTGAGGCAGTAATGTACGACCGTCTTCTGCTAGTAGCCGAAGAAAATGGAGCTTTATACAATAACCCAGTAGATGCCATAAAACAACTAGTAAGGCTAGCATCCGACGCCATAGCTGGGGGCAGATGGAAAGGTGGCGCCAAGAAAAACTGTGCCCTGATTACGTTGGACGTTAAAAACGCTTTTAACTTAGCGGATTGGGGAGCTGTCTGTAAGGCTCTTATAAGAGCGCAGGTTCCAAGATACGTATTAGATATCATAACGAGCTACCTGTCAAACCGTACGTTGGTGTATAAAAGCAAAAAATGGCACAGAATTGTATAAAATATCAGCAGGCGTCCGACAAGGGTCGGTTCTTGGCCCACTATTATGGAATATCATGTATGACGACGTCCTGAAGTTGCAGCTGCCGACCAGCGCAACAAGTATTGGATTCGTCGACGACGTAGCGATAGTGGTGATCGCAAAGCAAATTGCTGACATAGAAGCGAAAGCTTCCGAGGCAATCATGCGCATCAAAGCATGGCTAATCAAGGTGGGCCTAGAACTGGCTGAACACAAAACTAAAGTTGTGCTTGTAAATAGTCGGGAAAAGTCAGAGACGTGCAAGACAAAAATCGGGAATCACATAGTGCAATCAGTCCCCGCGCTTAAATATCTGGGAGTCATAATTGACCACCGCCTCTACTTCAGGTATCATATTGACTACGTGGTGAAGAAAGTGGCAGGCATCCAGACGGCACTGGCAAGGGTTATGCCAAATGTGGGTGGGCTTAAAGCGAAGTAATACCTAACTTTAGGTCCGCGGGCGAGAGTGGTAGAAGAAGCGTGTAGGGGGGTAGTTTTTAGTACGTAGAAATCGTGCATGCTGCTGCTAAGGATACAGCAATATCTTTTGAAGACTTTCTATCTTCAGCTCGCAGAGGAATAAACAAAACACACACACACGCACAAATACATTCACTCACACTTAATTGCTTCGCTGGAAGTATTGCGGTGCGATGTCAGCTAGTGGAAACCATGTAAATCATGTAAATTCGAAAACACCCGCTGATCACTGGTTTGTAACGATCAGCATTAGCAGTACCATTTTCAAGGAAATGTGTCTCTGAAATGTGTCCATCCTGTAATTCTAACCACGTATTTCTCTCTGCAGGATCCTACAAAGTCTCCTGGATCTATTGGAAGCTGCTGTTATTCCATATTTTTGGGACTGTTCTTTTCGACACACATAGCAATTTGACTAGAAGAACTTCTGTATTAAACACAATTTTTCCTTCTTGCTTTTGACGAACAAAACATTGACCTTGCAAATATATTTGCATAACATAACGTAAACGTTTCTGTGGTGTCAATCGTTGTTTGGTTATTTGCCAAAGCTGTCTATCAAAACAAGATCTCCTTAAAGCGAAATAAATGACAGCTCGACATCATTCTTGAAAGTTGTATCACTCTTAAAAAGTATCGTACATAACGTATATACATCAAATATATGCATATACATGTGTACATACATGATAGTAGGTAAAATCATATGTTACAAATAAAAAACAGCAAATTCGCGTTAATTCGGTGATATTTGAAGCTACGCTTTTACTAAAGTTGGGCAACATCATTCACGAAACGAAGATCTTATAGATACTTAAGATTGGGGCTGATACCAAGTGCGACACAGTTTGGCCTAAGAAATGTATACGAAAACCGTGCATGATTTTGGTTTCCTTTTTGAGTGGTCTGTTATTGCTTGAAGGCAGAGGTATTTGAGCGTAAGATTGAAGCAAGTAAAAAAGAAACCAAAAGGTAATCCATCTTTTCAATTTATATATGCATAAACACAACCATATTCCATCCTGCTACTTATGCAAACTTTATGAAAACCATGCATATTTTGCAAAATATGCGAAGACTAACATACTGATTCGTAATTAAACTTTCGGCAAATCTGAAATAAAAATATGTGTGACTGGCGTGCTTGCATATGTGTTCGTTTCATTTACGTTAGTGTTCGTGAATTATCATTTCCTAAGGATAAAATTTTTCGCTCCCATGTATAATTCTGCTATTATAATTTTAGGTCTACAACTGGAAGGCCGGTAGAAGTGTGATGATTCCTGGACACATTTATTGTTCGGCTTAAGCTTCCAAAGCGACTTAGGAATGTTTGACCATCTATCTATCTGTCTATCGCGGGAAACGAATCATTTAGGACATGCGTCGTTAGCTAATATCTGACACTAAGCATAAAAGTGCAACCATTTCAAAATATAACTTTTAATCAGATATTGACTTAGAGCATGTTTCAAATATTGAATATTCTTTAAAATTCGCTCCTCAACCCCAATATAATTTTCGTACTCATGCCTTACGTAAAAAAGTGTACGATAAGAACTGATGGGTGTGCGACCTTTAAACTAAGATGAATAGAGTTTTCCACATTTTGCCAGAAGATTTTGGTATGCAACGTCCTCTATTTTGGCCTCAATTTTATTTTTATGGTTTTTCTCTCTTCTTATTTATGTTTTTTTTTTCTTTTTTGATAATATTTACTTCATTAGTGTAAGTAAACCACATGAATATTTTAAAATGTAAATTTTCATAACCGTTAAATAAAATTAATGATGCCTTAAGGACATGGCCAAATGTACATATGTACACAAATGTTTTCTTTTTTGCTTAAACGCAAGAAAAAGCTTAGGAAAAGGACGAAGAAATGTACACAATAAAAGTTGTACATTCATTCATTATAATATCTAAGTTGGCACTTATCATTAGGGAAAAATCAGTCTCATCTGACAATGGGAAAAATCTCTATTCATATAAAATATACACAATACTCAGTATATTTATTTAGTCGAATACAAACAGACCAAAAAGGAGAAAAATAATAATAATAATAATGAAGGGGGAGAGGGAATAGGAAAACTGAAAAAGGAAAATGGAAACATTTTCTGGTATATTTTGTATGTTTTAATGATTAAAAGCAAATAACAGAAAAATATTGTAAAGAACAGTATGGAACAGCAGGCGTCAGTTTGTACTGGTTGATGCAAAATAAGTAGTATAAAAGCACAAGCCATAACCAAAGACTTCTTGTTTGCTTTAATTATATACCAAAGACATAAAAGCCACAAAATAATAATGACCTCAAGGCTTATTGTCATACCGAGATGCTTGAAATGAAGAGAAGCGACAACCAAAAAATGCCAAAATATCTTTACTTTTGCGAAATGAAATTTTTTAACAATTACGTAAAAGCTCTCTTTTTACTAGTTTTCTGATAAATGTTCTTACACAAGAGAATTGGCGGACAAGATTTATTTGAAGAGTGCAGGGAAACAGAGTTAAGTGGAAAATGAACTTAACGATTCCTCCAGAATACTTGATAATACCACTAGATAGAAACAAGCAATGGCATAAACAGTTAAGGAGCCCAATGTAAAAGAAGTAACAATGGTTATAACAATAACAACAAGAACAACGAAAACAAGAACAACAAGAATAACATTAACAGCAACAGGAGAGTGCTCTAACTATTGTTAATATAATGATTTCACTTAACTGAGCTAATGTTGGTGGCAAAGTGGATGCTTATTGCGGAATTATTACCCACTCCCAATAGAAAAGATAAGCCAATGTTATATTGTACTACTGAAAAGGATAACAGCCGCATTAGCCAAAGTAATAATAATAAAGCTGCTTCTTTTTTTCTTTCTAGATTTTTTGTCTCTAACGAAAACTCTTTAAATATATTGCGGTTTCGTCTATTGAAGATGTGACCAGTCCATAAAAAAAGATCTGAAATTTTTAAAGATGAAAATTCGAAAAAAAAACGCAAAGAAGTTTAAGCTTTCTCCCCTTTCTCCTTTACTTTCTTTATCTTTTTTTCGTTTTTCGTGGTCACAAATGGTGCAAATGCGCCATAATGATGCTAAAAATGATTTGTGTTGTGCATCTTCCTTTCCTTTATTTTTTTCTTTTTACAAAATTATAATAGTTTGACTAGTGGATATTGTAATATTCCATACTCTCTTGTTTAAGTAGTAAGTAGAGACAGCGACTAAGGACCAGACAACGACACAGCACGTTTATTGTAAAAAAATTTTTATCATTGCTTTCCCATCCTCAACAACAGTCAGCCAACTGCAAACAACATCAACAAAATGCTTTGTTATAGAATATTCTTGTTATACTCTTAAGCATTTAATAGGAAAAGTATGTTAACTAAAACAAACGTTGTCTTGTTCTCTGCGTAAGATAGAAATATAAAAAAAAAGAAAAAAAACATGGAGCAAAAAACTGTATTTACCTTAAGGCGTATCGTGAATATCCGCGAACATATGCAGTTTGCGTTACTTTTATGGTCGTGCAAGTCGTTTTTACTATCGAAAATATCGGCGAGATTTTGGGGAGCTCATACATACATGCGTCTTTCTTTCTTTCTCTCTCTCTCTCTCTCTCTCTCTCTCTCTCTCTCTCTCTCTCAAAATATCAAGACTTCTTAATGCTAACCGTATCTTTCGGAATTAAAACCAAATTTCGACGGAGAACTAATATTGTTAAGAATGCTCAATAATACTCATTTAAAAAACATATCTTCGCAACACGAAATTTCAAAAAAGTTCACCTAGATAAGAGAAAACTTTCTTTTTAACAAATCTTTTACTTTAACGTGATTTTATGCTTAAACTTTAACCTTTTGATGTTTTGGTCGGATCACAAAATATTGGCTTCGAGATAATGTAAAAAAATCTCTAACGAGAGCAGCTCAATGAACTTTTAGTTCCGAAAGCCTTAAGAATGGGAAAGTTCACCGTCTGTCCCTACCTGATAGGAAGGCTGGTGTCATTGCCAACGGCATTTCGGAAAATTATGACTGTGCTACCGCACTTTAACTGATTTATACTTTAAATGCGTTCTTTCAATGCTTAGGCTATTACTCTACATGGGTCAGCTTTGTTGTTACTTCGGCCCTGGCGTGTCTACGTTTAGCTAATGCGAGTTGTGTTACTACATAACCGCTAATTAGAAGCTAAAATCGATTTTCGTATTTCTGTGTTAAGCAAAGGGAAATGTTTGAGAACTATTCGACATTTAGCCATTGCAAGCAAAAGTCTGTGCGCATGGTTTTTTTAGGTAATTTCTTCTTTCTACTGATTATAAACAATGGGCTTGTGATTTTTGGGCTTTTGGGCTCCGTAAAATTTTCTGATGGGATGAATATTGAGTAAAAGAATCTCCTTAAGCTGACGGCATTAAATTCTATGACTTGTCGAAGGTGTTTTTTTTTAAGTAGTCTCGACTTAAGGTGTACCAATTGCACTACGTATGCGGACACAGTTAAGCTACTTGAGAATAGATAACGATTATGGGACTGAGCGGAAAAACTGGTGAATGATGCTCTGGATGGATTCATTCCTGAGCGAATTGCGTTTTTATGTCGTTAAGTTATTTATGTATAGAACAGGAGAGCTGCTTGGAGTGCAAACAATTAGCTTGAGTCTAAAACTAGTTCCACTATGTATATAATGGACAAACGTGTGGAAGATATGAACAAATTTTTATTTTTTTGTTTTTTTTAAGGAATGCCACCGAGAAATTTTTTCTAACTTGCAGCTCTTAACTGCCAATGAGAACGGCAACTTAAAGCCAATGAGAATGTTCAACAATTCAAAATTGCTTGCAGATAATCGATGCTTCATATAGTAGAAATCATTTTTTTTTTTTGCGAATAATAAGAAATGTGATAACAACTCCTTGCCTCGGATATAATAAATATATAAATAACATTATCTTTAGTCACTTGGTTGGGGCAATATGATAAGTCCTTCTTATATAAGTATTGCATTCCTAATATTGTTCGAAACAATTGCCATTAGTTTCCTATATTGCTCAAAATATCATAGAGAAAATAATGACTTTTGAATTTCACTCGGCACTTGAGGAAACCTTTAACGCGTAGAGAGCTGAATGCCGCAAAGGTTAGATGATGCGTCTAAGACGCGGATGTAAGAGCAAATGCATATTAACTATATTTATTTATCTTAAAAGAGAATTTGTTTGAAGAATGAATGAAGAAACTGGAACGTATATATACGAAAGTTATACTTCTTTTCTTTCTTTTCAATATGGACCAATCACTCAGGCCATGTCCCCTATGCGTTTAGGATGGAGACGGGCAGGAAGTGATGGGGAATAAGAAAACGGTAAAGAGTAGACACAGCCGAGTGGCTGCGTACCCAGTCGGTAAGTATTGTTCCTCAACTTGACTTTATTTTTATTAATGCTTATTAATCTATTTATTGTGTTTTGTATTTATTTATGTCGCATTAAAAAAAGAAAAAAACCAACTACAACGACTACATTATTAAAGTGGTTTAGGACATAAAATTTATTAGTCAAGATTTTACTTAAATAAATATAAAACATGCAAGACAATGTCTAGAAATACTACTGCTTCCGAATGAAATACACGGGAAATTGCGTGCTTGTCATCTTGCCAGAGCTTCCCTATCACTGAACACAAATATTTATGGGGAATGTATTATTGGAGCGATGGGGAAAAATAAATACAATTGGAGTAATCAGCAGAACGTTTCTGTATCATGCAAAAGTTCACAAGCACATTGTCATTGCGCAGGGTGAAAATGAAATAATGGTCTGTTGGACTTTTTCCTGGCATCAAGTAGGGTCCACTAGAACAATGGATTGGAAAAAGGATATGCCATAATATTTAGATAATGCAGGCGAATATTTTGGACTCTATGCCAGCAAATTGTATTTTTATACATAATCAAGTTTTAAAATTCGAAAATCGAAAACTTCGAAAACTTCGAAAAACGAAGTATCGCATTAGCATGACACCCTTTACCATAGGAGACATGCCAGACGATTGTCGAAGGCATAAGTCACTAATGTTAAGCAGCAACAATTAATTTCGGATGCATCACGGCCTACTGAATGTTTGAATTAATCTAGCCATGTCTATTTATCTGTGTATCTACGGGGTTTGTGTATTACTAACAATGTGGTCGGAAAAAATTGAAACATCGACTTGAAATTTGGAAAAATGTTGCAAGTTCTTGCAAGCAGCTTGGAATTGAAATCGAACCACTCGTCCATAGTGAAACGTAAACTGAAAGCACCTCTGATGAAAAATGATAGAATGACATTTTCATAGTTTATTGCATAACGGAGCCTCCCTTCGTAACTGCGAATTGAAAAAATCGTCTACGTCTACACAAAGATCAAATATTCTTTTTTTCACCTTTTTGATCTTTTCTACTTATTACCCATAAGGTACACAAGTAAAAATGTTGAAAATTATTGTATATATTCTACACATAAAGATACAATGTTCTTAATTGGAGAAAATTCAACACGATCGCTGATTATTATAATATACTGAGACTGAGTTGGTTTAGTTTGTCGTGCTTTTTTTAAAATAATTATTCTTTAATTACGAATGCAAAATTTTCATTATTTTTTTTTTATATTATTTTACCTACTTATATACGAAATTCAACTAAACAAAATTAGCAGTCGAATTCAAATACAACTTAAAAGTAAATCTTATACTAATTGTTTTAAAAAGTTGTATACAATATAAAGAAAGATGTGAAAAAAGAAGAGTGCTAAAAACAAAAACAAAAAATAATATTTCATGTATAAATAAATAAAAAGGAAAAAAAGCATGTACACAGCTAGCACAGAAGCACACCTGCAACAACAACAGGTCCAGGTTGCAAGTGAACCACTAAACCATTGCAACCATGCATAAGCTTGGCAACCGATACCTTAATAACACCATATAATTTTCGAAAAATAAGTGAGATATTATGAACGAATGTTAGTTTAAGCACGACCTAGGTAGATCGCGCGTATTGAGCAAAGTTGCTTTAATAGATTTTAAAGAGTCCGATATTGAGAATAAGTGATAGATATCATTCAGGTTTCTGCAAACAACTCTGAACGGATTAAACAGCTCATAATTGTATTTACATTGGCTAAGCTTAATCAAGATAAAGTGCTTAGAGAAACGATTAGAGACATTAAAGCTTAACTCACCAAGTAATGCGGGCGAGTCTATAGCACCATTTATTACTTTGATTAAGAAGGAAACGCCAAGAACAAATCTACGTTTCTCGAGAGACAGTAAGGATAACATAAGCAACCTATTTTCATAGGGGGAAGAGAGGCAATTGGGTCCTAATCCAAATTCCTAAAGGCAAACAGCAAAAATTGCTTACGAACAGATTCAATTGAATCTACATAGTACCTATAGGAAGGACTCCACACAACAGAGGCAGACTCGAGTCTAACCAAATACATGTACAGCCTTTTCGCAATGTAAGGATCATCAAGCCCACCTCTCTCAGGACCACCTCTTTATAAAACCAAGCGCGGACCTAGCTTTGCTTAACAAGAGCTCAATATGCAAGTTAAAACACAACCTATTGTCAAAGAGAACTCCTAAATCTGTGAACGAATCGACGTCCTCCGACTTGTGCGAATCTATGAAATACTGAGTAATGAATGACTTCCTTCTTGAGAAAGAAAGTTTCTTACATTTATTTAGGTTTTGTGTAATATGATTCAACGAGCACCATGCAACCAAATTGTTCAAGTCAATTTGAAGCTGATGAGATTGCGATTCTCCGGAAAAGGAAGAAAACAGTTTCACATCATCAGCATACATTAAGATCTGGCTGGATTTAATCACCGAAGGCAAATTATTAATGTATAGATTAAATAAAATGGGTCCTAAGTGCTACCTTGAGGTACGTCAAACGTCACGAGGAATTCATATGAAGTGGTGAAGTTAAACAAAACCCTGAATGATCTATTATGCAGATAAGAGCTTATCCATTTCACTAAATGGGAAGGGAAGCCAGCGGCTTCAAGAGCCATTAGAAAAAGCCTTGAAAACATGACAAGTAAACTCTAACAGATTGGTGACCGTAGATCTTCCTTTTCGAAAGCCATATTTTAACTTGGATTGTCTCCCCTCAATTATAAAATTAAAAACAAATAATTCCTATAATTATTAACAATTTAAATTAGAATTATAAATTTAACTTTTATATTTATAATTTTATTTTAATACTTTTTTTTTCAAAATTTATTAAACATTTCATTTAATGTAATAAAATTAGTATTAATTTTAACAAATTAATTAATTATATAAAAATTAATAAATCGCATTTATACTAAATAATAAATAATATTAATAAAAATAAATTTTTAATTGTAAAATTTAAATAATAACATTAACAATTTTATTTAAATTATAAATAGTTCTGAAATAATATAATACTGCAAAAAGACGTTTACGCCGTCCACCTTTTGTAAATTCTTATATATGATGATAGGTGTATGTGCATGGTCAGACCCAGATGAATATATCTTGCTTAGTTGTTGTTTACTTTGATTTCGTTCAAGCAGGAAACATTATGTAATTCGTATTGCCGTACCTCCCGAATAATTTATTCCTGTTTGATTTTCTTTGTTATAATAACCCAAATATTTTTACATTTTTTGTGTAGAGTTTAATATAAAAGTGTATTCTTTCAGTTTTTTATAAATCTCTTAAAAAATCGAATGGCGAAATGCTGTTCAAGTGTGTATGGCTGTATACGCATGATTTCTCCAATCTGCAGGAGTAGGCTTAAAAGTGGTCAAGCATTCTTATAAATTAATGTGCTTTCCAATAGAATGCATGGAACTTGCAATCGAGCATTTCGTAATTTTGTGTCAATTTTGTTATAATTCCTGCTAAGGGGAGTTAGCGTATCCTAAAACGTCCCACATATAAGGCGTTCAACATGGCTACTAACATGCTGGAGAACTACATTATCATGTGTTTTAGCGCATTGTGCTGTCTGATCATTGCCCAAATACTTTTCATTCAAACTGTATTTTATACATTTTGGCGAAATCTCACAAACTGTAGCGTCTAACCTAATAACCAAACTCTCAAAAAGTTTATACATGTGATGGGAAAGATCCAAAAGGAGGCACAGTGTCTACAATACGAACTGACTGAAATTGACTCCCATGTCGAACGGCTTCAAGTCGTGGTTTCATTGCTTTCTAGACAGAAAATGAAGAGTTTGGCTATTGCGACTGGCAATGAAACGTGAATCTACTACGACAGTCCCAAGCGCAAAAAAGGATGTGTTGATTCAATACTCATCGACACCGAGGCGGAATATTCATGCCCATAAACTTTTATTGTCCATATGGTGGGATCAGCAAGGTGTAGTGTATTACGATCCGCTAAAATCGAATGAAACCGTTACTGCAAATGACTACCGACGTCAACGGAATAAATTTAACGATGTATTGTTGCAAACAAGTCCAGCAATACCGGTTAACATACGTAATTTCTCTTATAGGACAACGCTTGGCCACACGTTATCAAGGTTACTCTGTGTTAGCTCGAAAAAAAATTGTGCCGCACCCAGCCTACTCACCAGGCATAGAACCTTCTGATTGCCACTTGTACAGATCGATGCAGCATAGTTTGGCTCGCAATGATTGGATTGTTGCCAAACCAACACCGTTCTTTCGCCACCGTATCGCCATGTTGCCAGTAAGATGGGAAAAGATTGTAAAAAATGATAGAAAATATTGTGATTAATACATATTTTTAAGTGAAAAAACGATCAAAATACATCCAAGCATTTAAAAGAAATTAAAACAGTTTAGAAAAAAATTTCATATTTATCACATATATATAATAAGGAGAATTGGACAAATTAATAATTGAAAAATTTAAATTGATAATGTCAATAGAAAAAATGATGAATTAAAATTTGGAACTATATTTAAAATACGAATCGATCGTCCGTGGAAACTATAAACCATAACTATATAGACCGATTAATTTCAAATATTATTCAAAATATATATAAACTAACGAACCGCTTCTTCTCATCAAAACACACAAACAATGGCAAAGATGATATATCCCAAAAGACTTGTGGCCTTTATATATAAGTGTGCGATTTAAAAAAAAAACTCACACAAGCACAAATTTTATACGTGTATACATTGGATGTCACTGTTTTTTTTTTTTTTTTTTTTTTACCTACAGTAATACATTTCTGCATTGTAGGCACTATGTAATCATGTATGTGTATAGAAGTAAACCAGTGAATTTTATCGTTATGTCATTTGAAAACGGAAGCAACAGGACATGCTATGGTAGCAGCGGTCGTAGTAACTATTGTCAAACAGAATCAAATACAATTGTCTCACACAATCATGCATACGCACACGTATACCATAACGGATAGAAACATTTCCAGTTAACCAAAGAAATAAGGTTTTGTGTTCTGTAAAATTCTGAAAACTGAAATCCACGTAAAATAAAAAAAAATATAAAAAACGGAAAAATGAACAAAACACAAGCAAGTAATCGTGCACCTACAAAAGCATTTAAACTGTGAATGGATCGCTTAAACAATCATTTTGTGGAAAAGATGAACACAAAAAAAAATTCACAAAGTATAAGGAAAGAGAAAAGCAAAACGACGGAATTATTACATAGAATGTGCCAGAGGTACGATAAATGAAAGTGACGACGTTGTAGTGTATAAAAAAAAAAAATAAAAAAAAAAAACAAATAAAGCAGGACAATGACCAAACAATTTATGGCTTCTGGTTGTGTGCAAAGAATATCATAAAAGCCAAGCAACCGAGAATTCGTGGGTGGCCTTAACAAAGATTCCAACATACTCATATACCTACCAGCTAAATGATAACTTTCATACCAGCAAACCAATACCAATAAACTAATGTCACGTATATACGGTACGCTTATTAAGGTGATACGGTTTAAAAAGAGAGTGATATTTTAATTTTTAATTGACATCAAATTCTTGCTTTCGGCTGCTTCTAAGCATTCTTGCCTTGCTGCCATAAAAAAAGCAAAAGGAAAAAAAAATAAAAGCGTTTACTTTGCTCTCCACACCATTGAAAGCGTAATGTCTTAATATGTTTCAAACGAAATACTTAAAAACAAATTATAATTAAATCGTCTCAGTTAACGATAAGCGATAACGCCTTTTTATTCGTATTGGCAAGTGCTAAGCATAATCTTTTGAAGTTCCCGGCGACCGCCAGTCATTACGACTGATGCATTGAATTTTTAAATTTTTGAACTAAAATCCGTTGGTGCTATTGATTATTTAAAATAACGAAATGTGTGCAAAATACTAATTATTTCATTTAAGAAACTACGCACACGCATGTTTTCAGTATGAGTTAAATACTTATTCATTTTGGAGTTGCTTGACAAGAGCATTATATATATAAATTAATTTAGACCTTTTTATTCAACAAAATTTTCAAAAATTTTCGAAATGTTTTTTTTATTACCTGCATCACTTGTGGTACAAGGGTGTATCCAGTTTGTCCCGATGCTTACAACACTCAGAAAAACCCGACATAGATCAACTTTTTACTACTAAAGCTTGTTTGTCGGTCTGTCCATGTATCCTTGTATTCCATCTACACGTCGTAAATGTTGGGATATTTTGATGAAATTTTGTACAGCGACGACGAACGCTATTGAAAACGGTTCGGACCAGATCACGCTCTCGACCACGTCCCATATAGAGCATTATTTTAAAATGTCGTTATGCAAATAGATTCATTAAGCGAAGTAGGGTATTTAATTGTGGGCCGTGGCCTACTATAAAGTTTCCGCTACTCTTTTATACTGAAGACTTTTAAAACGATTTAGAACTTGATGCTGATCAAAAATATGTGCTTCGCTCTGGACGTTGCAAACGTTTGGACAAAATGAATATACCGCTCATCATGATGGGTATAAAAATAATATTCAATACTTAATAATGAAACTTTCGTAATTTTTCATAATTTATTAATTTTCATAAGGTTTTATAAGTTTTCCGTTTATTTTTTTTCAATACAAGGCGTGATTTAGCTTTGCGTGAAGGTAGGTTTACATTTTTGCATGAAATCAAACTTCACCCCCGTAAAGGTATTTAGCAGAAAGTGAAATGGGTAAAAATATGAGAAAGATAAGCTCATGCAAGTATGGGAAAGGAGGCAGGATTACTCATTTTAACCCTCGAAGCTTTCGTAGTGCCTTTTAAGCAACCTAGAGCGTAGACTTTGTGTTGTTTAGCCAAAAACATCTAAAATTCACTGGCGTGAAATTAGCCCACAAATAAAATAAGAAATTATACAAATATATTATAAGAAATTAAAAAAATATTTTTTGCTACTATTTACCGTATAGTGAATGTATATCATTGGCGAAAAGTATGTATAAAAAATTTTAACGAACTTCGCCATGTGCAGATTTTTACTGAAGTGAAGATAGCCCACCAAGCTAACCCACATTTTATAGTTCGTGTTTTCACTAAAAATGTCTTCGGTAAGTGACGATTTATTGCGAAATATACAACAAACATGTAAAATAAGTATTAAAATTGAATAATATTAGCAAACGTGCACATATAGAACATATTAAGCGAACACAACCCAACGAACACAAAACCAAAAATGCTAAGTTATTGCTAGCAAATTTCGTGCAGAATTACATTACAAATATTGAAAGAATGCAATGTCAAAATCGTGTTATAACCATTTTTAGAGACATTACCCGACTACAGATTTTTGATATGTCGTGAAAAATGTTAAAACCTATCAGAAAAACCTAATTTCATTACCCTGGTTTCGGTCCATCACCTCGAAACTCGCCAAAAACCTGCCCTCTCCATATAGATAACACACTAAAGGCAAAATAATGCAATAATGTTGCTAATGAACATTGCTAATGAAATGTATTTTTTTTGTTGCTAATGAAATGTTCGATTTTATACACATAATGGTTTTGTCTTTATTCAACATGTATGTTTACGATTACACATTACGGGGCATATGTTTGTAATAGTAGCGCGTATGTCCACGCACTTGCTTAAGAAATCATATGCGTGTTATTGCGTTGTCGCCATTTTTCTCTATATGAATCGCGTACAATTTTATTTAACACATTCTATAGGCAAGTAGAATATGTGCTATGTCAAAAATGTTTGTGTGCGCTTGTGCGTGCGCTTGTTGATTAGCAGCCGCTAATGACTTTTCGGTAGGACGTCGTATATTCTAAGCCTATGCCCTATAACTTATTTTATTTAAAGACAATATGGTAGCTAAAGTAATTACAATGCAATTACAATGAGTAAATCAAATAATTAATAAGTAGTTCCCTTAAGCCGGAGATTTTGGAAAATAGTAGACGAACCGCATAACGATTTTTAAGCATGGGTTTGGGGATTACAATTTCCACATTTATTTCAATTTGTTTTACAACTTCATAAATGATTGTAAAATTTAGAAATGATGTTGATTTATTTACGTTAAACTCATTTCAGTTCAATATAAATTTTTTATTTCAATTTATATCAATTTTCCGTACCACCCTTGAGGTATTGCAACAGGCGCGTTAGTATTTATTTTAAATAGCTACTTGCCCAATAATATTTCAGGCCTATACACAATTTTTCACGCTGTCCAGAATTTAACGTTCGTACTTAATATAATTTGTGCATAATAAACACATAAATTTATTGTCAATATCAGTTTCTAAGTGATCAGTCTTTATGCAAAATTCATGCATATGTCTTTTGCAAGGAATACATTGCATAGTTTTATTTTTAACCTGTCTTGAGCAATATATACAAACATAGCTAAGGTCCTCTGAGTGTTCTAAAACCAAGTTGAACAAAATTAAGATGTCCACTGCTTTGCGTTAACATTTCCTCAACGAAATTCAGAACGTAGTACCCACAGGACCAAGCATCTCCCTGTGAAGTATCACTTTTCACCGCATCTAACAGTCAAAGTTTTCGCTCTTCTAACAAAGCCCATTCATTAGCTTCAGCACATTCGTTATATTTATAAATAAATTATGTTTTAAAATTTTCGAAAAAGCTATAGCCATCATCTTTTTGGAAAGGATCATAAAATTCTATAAGCTTGGTTCATAATTGCCACACACGAATGGTTCCCGTTTACATGAACATGCATAATCATTGTACTCTTAATAGAAAACTCTAGACTGAGTGGAATATCGTGAGTAATACAATTGTGGGCAACATTAGCAGCGAAATACCCAATTTTCTAATTATTTGCCAAAAGATAACTTAGAAAGTAGCTTATTATCTCGTCACTCAACTATTTCTTCTCTAAGTCGGGGGAGGTATCAATGAGAGATAAATAATCTTTATGCATCTATATGCAATCTTTCTCGTTTTCCTACAAGGTAATCGATGGCCTCTCCTCCTGATATTGGTACTATTTTATACCTATAATCTTCAAATAAACTCTTTTCTTTTGTCGTTAGACACACCTTCTTCTGGAATAGGAGAAAGAAGACTTGATGCTGTTGCTCGAATTCGGAGTAAACTCGAAATATGAAAAATTAGTATTAAAACTTTTTCCACTTTTCGATCATCGAGGAGTAGCTAATGGAGATGTAAAACTATTTCGCTTCAAATTCAGAAAGTTACTAGTGCGTGGAGAAAGTAATTCCTTCTTACCCTCCACGAATCGTGAGCTACCCACGTCGATGTTGTCCCGATCTATATCTATATTCTATCTGCAATGCGTCTTTTTGAAATATTTAGATTACAGGGCGGAATATTAAAAAAAACCTGCTTAGTTTCGCTATTTATGTTTAGCCTAATTGCATCAATAAATTTACCGAATTTAATCCTGTCTACGCTGTACTCAACTGTGGATATTATATTACGTTTCACTACATGAAACCAGCCTTCTACGACACCATTAGTAGAAATAAATGAATTACTCCGGCCATCAGCAATTATGGAAGATCACATGGGCAAATATGGCGCGTAGTGTTTCAAGCAATATTCTGCAAAATCTGGTGAATAAAACGGGCTACTAACCCTAAAATCTGCGGATAGATTGTTAACTTCCTCAAAAAATTTTATAACAATCATTATAAAATAATGAATCTTTGTATGTTGAAACAACCTTGTTGTCGTCGTATATGGCATCTACTTGCGCCCGGATATCACGATCGAAATTCTGCGGATTATCCTACGAGGTCGAAAATGTTACTGTTTTATCCGTGCCTTTTCTCTTTTTCTAAAATATTTCTAAAGCTGTAGCTTCTTTGCACATCTCATCTAAATGCAATAGAGAAATTTTAAGAACATTGGAGGATGCTTTTGCATATAAAACTGTTGCCTAAACCAAAACTTGAACCTATCATATGAAGCGACAAAGAAGGCAAATTTAAAATACCACTGATTCTCTTTCTTATTTACGGTTCCTACTTTCAATTTTTGAATGCGGCTGCATACATTTTTTTTAAAGTGGCCATAACGTAAAATAAAAACTATTTTCTCTTTATTACTGTATTTTCATTCCTTTCTAGCTTTTTACAACAAAAATTTAAATAAGTAATTATGTTGCACTTGTTCCAGTGAAGCGTTGATCTATTGATAAGGGCCCTGATGAAATGCGTAACAATTATTGTGAAAAGAGGCCAACTTCCTTCTCTCTCACACAATTGTTGGAATTTCATTAGCTAGTTACCAACTGAACCGGCATCATGGGTACTGGCTATCCTTTCGGCTACCGCGTAATTTTTTCCTCAATGATTGGTTATAACCAAAGCGTAATAAAATATATAGTTCCTAACATCTGAAAAGTTTCTTATAATAGAAAACATCTAAATGACATACTAAACCGTCTTGGCTATCTGTTTTGGCTATCGTTGCCATCTTTATTTGGCTTCTCGAAAATAACCCAACTTCGCATGGTTCGGCAAGGTATTGGAAAAAGTGGTCCTCGGTTGCGATTTGTGTATATCGCTTCCTCAAATCGTCCAGATCGTCGCTGGATAATTTATTCACTCTAATAATTTCGCGTCTAATTTTCCTTTAAACGCCCTCCGACTTAACTTCACCTAAATTGTAGGTTTCCAAATCGTTATTATCTAATTTATTTAAAAAATTTACCCGAGCTTGCTTTGGAAGAATATTTTTCACTTGTTCACGGAAAAGTGTATGTTTATATCCTCTCACTAGAGGGTTTTTAAAAAATGTGTGATTGAAAACACCTCCAGTTGTAAAGTAGCATTGTAATGGCTGACCCGAGTTTGGTTTTTTTACCACGAATATACCGTATTCTAAACAAACTTTATCTTTTTTCGAATTTCTACAGCAATAAGCTCTTGTATGAGCAAAATTGTTTTTTTGATATTTAATGCCTTTAATTTCTAAAGGACTTTCCATTAATTGATATAAAATGTTTATCAGAGTGTTTTCCCTTTAACTTCTCTAAGATCTTATCGAAATTGTCGCGGTAAAACCATATTAAACGCACATGATTTTTTATATTAGGTTTTTTCTTAAAATTCCTACACAATCAATTTAGTAACGAATTTTTACATGCAGAGCATTTTTATTTAATTCAATGCGCCTATTATTAATTTCTAACACAAGGAGAACAAAAAACTTATCAACATCTACAGGATTATATTTTAAACTTCTTCTAGCAATAGTTAAGGATAGTAGCGAAAGTTAGAATTAAAGATCCAAATAAAAAGTTCAACAAATTTGCAACAATGACCATATTTCTTTTATATTATTCGTTTAACAAAGTTATCAATAAAATGAAAATTTCAATTTTTAAAAAGTTTGCCAAAAAACGCCCAAACCGTTTGCAGCGCAATTAAATGTTAGAAAACTTCTTCAATTTTTTTTCTACTTTTGATTATATTCGATTGAGTGTCACAAGCGAAATCAATTTAATATAAATAAATTAACATCATTTCTAAATTTTACAATCCCTCATCATTTATGAACTTGTAAAACAAATTGAAATAAATGTGGAAATTGTAATCCCCAAACCCATGCTTAAAAATCGTTATGCGGTTCGTCTACTATTTTCCAAAATCTCCGGCTTAAGGGAACTACTTATTAATTATTTGATTTACTCATTGTAATTGCATTGTAATTACTTTAGCTACCATATTGTCTTTAAATAAAATAAGTTATAGGGCATAGGCTTAGAATATACGACGTCCTACCGAAAAGTCATTAGCGGCTGCTAATCAACAAGCGCACGCACAAGCGCACACAAACATTTTTGACATAGCACATATTCTACTTGCCTATAGAATGTGTTGAATAAAATTGTACGCGATTCATATAGAGAAAAATGGCGACAACGCAATAACACGCATATGATTTCTTAAGCAAGTGCGTGGACATACGCGCTACTATTACAAACATATGCCCCGTAATGTGTAATCGTAAACATACATGTTGAATAAAGACAAAACCATTATGTGTATAAAATCGAACATTTCATTAGCAACAAAAAAAATACATTTCATTAGCAATGTTCATTAGCAACATTATTGCATTATTTTGCCTTTAGTGTGTTATCTATATGGAGAGGGCAGGTTTTTGGCGAGTTTCGAGGTGATGGACCGAAACCAGGGTAATGAAATTAGGTTTTTCTGATAGGTTTTAACATTTTTCACGACATATCAAAAATCTGGCTGTGAGAGCATCTTCTACACCTACCATCTTTAAAAAAAAAAGTCAAAGAAAATGAAATTTTGATTTGAATATATAATATTGGGAGAATGATTAGATCCGATCTTTTTAATTTTTATAGTGGACTGTACCATTGTCCATAGATTAAAGGAGAAAACGGTTATAGTTTATAAGTAATAAGCAAAATATCCATTTTTCTTTCTTGCTTTTGAATATACAGTAATCCATGTCGATACCAACCAACCAATATCCTAATATTTCCAACAACGAGAAGTTTACACAGCCGAATAGACGGACTTGCAGAGATCGAGTCACAATGTGATGCTAATCAGAAATATATGTATTTTATGGGATGTCCGTAGCTTTTTCAGTTTTGCTTTTGCTTGCCTTCCTGCTTAACCACAGTATTAAGGTCACAATTTTCTACTTGAACAAAGAGAAACTTTTTGAACATATGACTTAATACGGTTTTTTTTGAAAAATTTTATTTAAAAATATTATATTTTCCCTTGTTTTTTTTTAAAAATTATTCGAAAGTCGTTTACAGTTTAAATTTCGACGCAATCGGATGAAAACTGAAACTTGAATTTGAAAATTAAAAGTACTGCGGTAAGCTCGAATAACGTAACTTTGAGAAAAATGAGTTTCAAGTTTAAGGTTTCGTGTACTACGAAGCACGACGATCTAATGGACACTCCACGGTCCACTCCTCAGTCCGGCAAATCACACTGTAATTACCATTTGTTTAGGTCGTGTCTATAGTGATTTCTCGATCGGTAAGGACATAACACTTAACGATTTGTAACACTGTGCTGTGAGAAGGCGCACAACTCAACGCAAGCCCACAAAACTATATTTGCTTAAGCGAAAGTAGTCTTATAAAAAGCGCTAAAGCAAATATGGTTAAATCGGAACTGATCGAGAAATTTTTAAGTCCAAGTTTCAACAATAAGACAGAACATTGGGCGACCAGTGACAAAAAAGTGGATAATATACTGAGAAAACTCGAGCAAGAACAGCATGTAAGAATAATGTAATGTAAGTAATGGCAAAAGTTTGAAAAAAAAGCCTACAAAGGAGAGTGAATCGAAACATTTAAATGTCAAATTTTCCAATCTAAATAAAGTCTATGTGTAAATATAGGGGATGGCAGATAGGTAAAAGCATAAGAACTGACGATCGGATATACACACATTCAGACAGGCTTACCCTTTTCTTCTGTCGCTGTTTACTGCCTTTCCCTAACCATCACGTTATGAACGCACCAAGAGAAAATACCTCCTTGAGTGAGAAAACAAAACATATACCGAAACAGAAAATTATCAATTATGTAAGTAGAGTAAATGAATAACAAGCCATGAAGTCAAAAAAAGGATGAGCTATCTACTCTAATACACAATCTTCATGATATCGTGAGTTTTCACTCGCTGTGTAAGAGGACTCGCCTATTATGAGCTACAATTAAAGAAGTTTATCATTTCAAAAACTGTCAAAACTTGTCAACCACAAGTTTACAAGTAGATAGCTAATGCTAGATAGCTAGAACTAGCGTAAACTTAATAGCTTACGTTGTTACACCACGATAAGTTTCAGTCCTTTTACAAAACTTCTTGTTCACAATGTTTTATACTAACCAAATTATTATTATTACAAAAAAACAGTTGACAGGAAGTCATCACAGAATGTGGAGAAAGTTATTATTGAATTAAAATAAACGTATTCTTGCTTTCAACCTTGAAAGGCCAAAATATTTCACACAAATTATCTTTTATCTCAAGCGTTTAATTATTATAATTTGCCTCGAAACAAAATTTCTTTCAATAAAATTTGTATATTAAAATGAACAAACAAACGTATGAACAGATGGACAGACGTTCAGGTAATTAAATATTCAAATCGCATTTTCAAATATTTAGTATTTTTCTGGCATATCTCCTTATTAGAGGTGTTTTTTACATTAAACTTGAAATTTCTCAGCCAAAAGGGGTAACTAAGATAGGCAATGACAACTTGAAGTTGAAAGCTAAGAATTAAAAACAAAATTGACTAACATTTTTTAATTAAAATCATACAAAGAACGTCAAGTTTAGTTTAAGCCAATACCTCTTTGCTGCCTATTTTGTGCTTTAAGTGTGATTCCACCATAAAACTTATCTTTGTTACATTTATGACATTTCGTTTATAAGATTTTCAGGCTTACGGTTTTTTTTTCTTTTATTGCTGTCGCTCCTTTTCATAAATCGGACGATAGCAAATAGAAACGCAGAAACACGTTTTTATCATCATTCAGATTCGTCTATTAATACCGTTTTCTGCGTAAATTTATGAACACAATGACATGAAACAACCTTAATACATACATACACAATAACTCCAGTGAAGTAATTCTTCATATTTATTGCTACGTAAACCATCAACTTGATGTTATCCACTTCATCAACGCTCACATAAAACCCTATATAGATAGTATCTGTTGTGCCGGTTGTGGCCCACATAGAAGGACAAATGTGTCTCTTTGCAACCTTTCAGCAATCTTTTCAGCTGAGGTCAACAATAATAATGAAAATGCAAGCGCTTTATATATTTACTCGAGTACTGTGTAGGTTAGAGTGGCAGAGTCACATTATGCCAGAAGCTTGATGTAATTGGAAAGATTTATGCATTCATTAATCGGCCAAGTTGGAAAATTAGTTTTAGGTGATGCAAACGCAGCAGCATAACCAGTAACAGCATTGTTGTAATCTCCCCTTTTCTCTCCCTCTCTTTCTTTCTCTCTCACTCTCTTTTACCCTATCCCTACGATAATATCACTAACAAAGTTGGTTGACGTCCGACTTACACTCTTCCTTAGTTTAGTAACATTGATTAAATCTTTTGTTACTTGCTTTATTTTTTTATATTTATTTTCATTATGCTTTCATTTTTTTCATTCCATTTTTTTTTATATATATTACTGCCAACCAACTTCTGCCGCGAACTCCATAGTTAATCAAATTCTCAAGTGCACTGCTATAGAGCACGGTATAGCATTATAGCTTATAGAGGCCGGCACATTTATATATAGATAAAAAAAAACTCTTTCCCTAAACATAAATAACTTAGGTTAGCAATTGTATGAGGATTAAGGCTTAATGTTTATAAACTCAATGAGGTGCCATCAGTTGCACGCCAAATTAAAGTGTCACCGTTAATTCTTTTTTGTTTTTAATTTTAATTTTTTTTTTTTTTGGTGTTACTTTATCAAACTTGAAAATACAGATGCTGAACTGACCGCCTAGCCGTACTAATGGTAAAAAAATAAATTCTGTATAACGCCAAAAAGAGTTTAAAAGTAAAGTCAACTCCTTCTTATATTCATAGGCATCCAGTCTACCATTAATGACTTTCTATTGAATGTCATTGAGTTTTAATGGCGTTTTAGCCTAAACAACTCATTAAATGGAAAAATCATGAATTTTATTATTGCGAATTTCGAACGCCTTACATCATATTAGCACGACACCCAGGATCTATATAAAAATAGAAAAAAACAAAAAGTTTGAATTGTGTTTGTTAGGAAGAAGGCCAGATAAACATATGTCAGAGCTCCTCGATTTTTTTCCCCCAACTAGAACGCCTCCGTGCTCTTCCTTTGCTACTGAAACTCATTAGGGCAACAACTTTGCTCATTATGGTTTCGCAGTTATATATATATTTTTTTTCATTTTATTTAAGCTTCCTTTTTTAACAAAAGTATACTTAAACTTTTATTGGTCCTTTTTTCTTTATTTTCTTGTTTTTTTGGTGCAAAATTTCTCATATATATGTATGTATGTATATATGTATATTGTATATATATTTATATATATATATGTATATTGTATATATATTTACGTATATATATATATATATATATATATGTGTGCATTGTTGTAAAGCATGCCGCCATAAGATTGCGAAATGAATATTACATACAAAACACATGTATATACACAGGCTGGCACATGCAAGCGCGTACATGCACATATATACGCATGCCATATACAATACAATCTATGTTCGCAAAGTTGAATCTTTAACTTGACTCCTTAACGCGACTGCTGTTCTGCATGTGCAAACAAGGAATTCAACAAAAAATTATTATTATCATCCTTTTTTCTCTGACGAGTACTCGACGGGAAAAACGACAACTGCGACAAAACGAAGAAACAACCAACTACAAATCCGATAACAAAACAACTAAATTGTATACAACATTTTCTTGATTAAGAAAGTTCGGTTCGACTTTGCCGCGCTTAATTCTGCTCGCTTAGAGCTCGGTTGTATTGAATATTGAAATTCACTTTAATTGAGTTCATATTTTATTAGAAGATTTCTTGAAATGTTTACATAAAAATAATGACCCTTCCTTCAAAACTTTTGGGAAAAAATTTTTGGGATCACTGTTTCATAATTTTAGAAAAAAAATCAATATATGAGCTTACACTTTCTGATATCGAAACATTTTTTGAACTAACCGGTATCCCGATACGTAACGATATAATTGTTGAACGCTTTCTTACTCATCCAATCTTGACGATAGGAAAAACCTACAAGTAGTTTATGTACTGCGTGACACCTGATAACTTATGATTCGTTTTCAAAGTCTTGGCCAGAGTCTTTCTGCCTTTTTCCTTTCCTTCCCTTTATTTTTTAATTCATTAATTGATCTGTATTAATATATTCTGAGCTCTTACGTCTAAAATAACTTGAATAGCTATTCATTTTTTGGATCAACTTTATGTTTGTAAGCACATTCTGAATTAATTATCGAACAATATATGTTTTCGAACGCAATATGCTTTCAAACACAATACGGGTGTCAATAGACACCTCTGATGGATTTTCTTTATTAAAATCTATTCAACACTAACATATAACGGCTCTGGTGCAATCTTTTTGGCCGAAGTTTCTAAAATTTAGGCATTATTTGGTAGTAATAGGATTAACATGTTCCGTTGCCTGGCATTCCCTGTTTCAGTACGTACCTTGCATTTCGTAACATGTCAAAGTTCTTATCGAACCTTTCTTAAACCATGCAATATCTCTTTTCATTTACCTATTTCGCGAGAATTTCCATCACCGATTAGCTAATATCCATAAATTTCCTTATTTGGACTATCGGAAATTGTTATGCCATAAGCAAACTATTGCCTGGTATACATTTTGCTTGTTATTGAAATCCAAGTATCGAGAAGAAATGCAATGTAAAATGCAAGGTAAACGAGCGTTTACGATTAACATATATAGGGCCGATTTGTATGTTCATTGCTAAGACGGTGGATGTTAGAGATTAACGCCGAGACGAACAATGCGTTCTTTTTTGAAAAAATCTTTTACCAACTCTAACTAGCAATTATTGGATTCGATTTTTTTGTGCTTTTTTGTTTCACTGTGTTTCACCCAAGCCCTTTAAAAAGTAGTGAAAGATTTCATTTTAATATTTTTCATGAGTTTGCATTAAAGGAAAGCATGAAAACAATGAAAAGTAAAAATTGGCTTTAGTGAAAGCATAAAGAAAGACACACTACGTAAGATAAAGGATACACTGAAAGCATTTCTGGACTCAAAAAAAGCCTGCAATAGATACATTTTGTCTAGTGTAGAACATTTTTTGTTCATAAATTTCTAGGCGCGCTGCTTGCATTTACACATATCTATTTTACATGCATACGTACATACGTCAGAAAGTCACATATAAATATCATGTATTTCTGCCTCAAAGTGAAGAAAAAGACAACGTATGTATGAAAAAGTATGTGAATGTGCGGCAAACAAACTCATAAACAAGCGTCTCCCCCAACATACGTACATAAATTCTTGACAAAATAAAATTGAAACAAACGAAAAAAGAAACATATAAATTTCGAGTTCGACGTCTTTTGAAGAGAGAATCCTCTTGTTAAGCGCGGCGGAAAAGTGAAAACAAAAACAAGAATGTAAAGCATGTCAACAGAAAAATACGAAAAACAAAATCTCCCCCTTTTTATATATGTATAAACACATACCTATTTTTTTCTTCTTCTTTTATATATATATGTATATTAAGCTTAACAACTACTAAAAGGTAAGGAATACATGTAAACTTTAATACGTGCACACGAATACCACCACATATAAACAGACGAGTATCAGAAAAATGAAAAAAACCACAAAAAATCAACTACCAAAAAAAAAAAAAATAAAATAAAATAACATGAACAAAAAAAATAAAAAGAGTTAGGAAATAAAGAAAATATATAAAAATGATGAAAAGCAATGTAACAAAATCCGTAGAAAAAAGGCCCTTACGATATACATGGATACAGATACAGTGATAGAAGAAGGAAAAGAACTGAAAAACTGCAGTAAGCAGCGCTCCTCTAGAAAAGAATACAAGTTTAACTGGGAGAATTTTCAAAAGTGTTGTGGATACAGTCATATATATGTTTATAGAAAGGTGTGTGAGCGTATGTATGTGGGTGTGTGTGTGAGTGCTTCTATGAAAAAGCCAAGTTGTATTTTTTTACATCTGGCAAAGCAGAGAAGGATCTTAATGCAAAACCAGCAAATATATAGAAAAAATGAGACGAGAAAAGAAACAAAAACAAAGAATAAAAGCTCGCGTCCATGCATATGGTTTATTCACATTGAATCGCACCCAGCGTTACGTGTATGGCTTGAAACCGATTACGAATGAAGATTGCAAAGACAACGAAGCGGATAAACATGATTGTCAGCCATGTTGATTTTAAGTCTAAGCAAACTTTAAGCTATTTCTTCGTTTTTTTTTTTTTTCTCTTTATTTCTTTTTTCTACATCTATTCCAGCGAGTTTGTATGCTTTAATTTATATTATATCCCATAGATGGTTTCACAAATCCCCATTGTCAAAGCACATGCAAATTACTTCTGCGATTTTTTGTTTTCCTTTTTGCTACTCTGCTTGGAAAAGGTTTCAGACATGATAAGAGATGTATTTACTATAATCTTTAACTTTATATTATTGCATTTTTCAATAAGTGGTATTAAAGAGCTAAGCAACCAAGAAAACTGTATTCACTTTGAGATTAATACCGGATAGGTGGCATTATCTAAAAGTATATAAAAAAATTGTACTCATATTTGTATATAACTGAAGGGTTGAGCGTGCGTTCATACATCGCTCCCGGGTCTACACTCATGTATATATTATCGATAATAATGCTTTAATATAAAATGAATTTTATTTTTCGGTATTAATGTAATGGCAGAGATATTTAACCCCTCTTCGCTGCATTACAATAACTCGAGCTTTCTCCTTACCTTTCCGAGTTTTTACTTACAGTTTCCAAGTTTCAATTTATAATTAAAAAATTGGGACGGATTAGATTAACTTCATAAGCGAAAAGTTTAATCGCACTCGAATTATATGAAGGTTTCCTTAACCAAATCTAATTTCTATTAAAATTTTTGCAAATTAGTTGTTTGACGTAATATGTTAACCGGTAGTGAAGTCGTTTTGCCGACCGACATATCGATCTGATAACTTGCACCATTTTCACTTGGAGGAGTAAAAATCTCATTTGAAAATTATAAAAGGACACAAAAAATAATAATATGATGGTTGTGCAATCTTTTTATTTGCTGTCTTTTGTAATGTAAATGAAGTGAAAATATTATATTCGCAAAATTGAGTCATTTTCGAAGAAATTGATAAAAGATGAGATGAAAAGTCCGACATAGACGACAATAATTTGAGGAAAGAATGATGATTCTAGATGTATGAAACTACAAAAATGGTGGGATTTAAAATATTTTCTTTGTATTTGGCGAGACTGAAAGGGGATCGTGCCTCATGAGCTGCTCCAACCTGACGACGAAATTGATTTTATGTCCAACTGATGTGGTTAAAGCGCGTTGTTGACGTAAGGCGCTCAGAATTGATTGGTTTGAAAGGCGTTTTTTTATATTACCACACTGCCTTACTATAGATATCATTAATGTCTTGACACTAATTAAGATAGTTCGCCCAGGAGGGTTTTGATGAATCCAACGCATAATTCGAACGTCGTCAAATCCGACTACCATTTATTTCAATTCGTACGGTGTTCTTCTAATTTTATAAATCTGAGTCTAATAAACAAAGGCTTATGAAAATATTATAACTAGGTTCAGTTTTGCCGTCACAATTCCCAGAAGTCCCACAGTGTCGACATAATGATTTTATCGATCGGAATAACACAAATTTTTTGATAAAAGTAAATGATACTGTGAGTATGTAATTCAAAAATTTATAATGAGTCGTCTTTTCCAATAGATATATACACTTAGCAGGGGAGTCTCCTGATACTGTTTCTAGATTCTTGCCTAATTTACTCGGCTTTACTCTCGTCAAGACTATATAGTTTGCCAAAACAATTAATCACCAAATTTCTAGACCACTAAGAAAGAAATGCGGCTTTAAAGCCGCAAGCATTTTGACTGCCCGTCAATGATACTTAATCTCTAAGTAAATACATATTATATAGTGCTTACAAATTGTTTTAATAATTAAGGTTATAACTAAAGCAGTTATAGCAAGTACAAACCTTGTACTCGGCTAAGGCCGATCATTCACTACTCTGCAACGGATCGCTTAATCCCCACAATTTTAGAATACTTTGTTTTTAGTTATGTCATATTTTTCATAATAGTCCTTATATAGACAGACGTGGCCCAAACTTAGTACAATCTTCCTGCTAAAGACCTTACTCCACCTACTTTCAACAGTTTGAATTTGTGTGTACTTGGAGAATTGCACATTATAGCCGTATCAATTAGATAAGAGGCAATTCGACATTTTGTACAGTGCCACTTGAAACTTTGAGTTGAAATTATTATTATCATTTTTGTTTATCTTTTGTGTTTGATTATTTTTTTTCGTTTTCGTTGTATTTAGGTTATATTGGACACACTACAATAGGGTTATTATTGCCATCATTTGTTCTGTTGCAATTAATATTAAATATTCTAATATATCTTAGTAATCTTATGAGCGAAAGATACATTTACCATTATTGGCTTACTTTCTAAAGTAGGTAACTTTAATAGTGGTGAACGATTCCTATACGGTGGCAACCCATAGGATTTTTATTAAGTATTCGAATATATATTAGTAATCTTATGAGCGAAAGACACATTTAGCATTATTGGCTTACTTTCTAAAGTAGGTAACTTTAATAGCGGTGGACGATTCCCATACGGTGGCAACCGGACGCTGGCATCCCATAGGAGACAACGCAAGTAAAACAAGTAAAAACTGTTCTTTCACGAATCCATTTTTCGCGCAGTGAAGATCATATTGTGAATTCCAGATAATACAATCATGGTCAAGAATAGGCTCCACTAGTGATATATGGAGCAATTTTGTAGTATAGAAATCAAGAAATCCCAAAGTGTTCTTGATTGTATTTACGTTAACGCTTTATGGGCTTTGAAAGACTGTGTGCACTCAAAGAGGACTGCGAAATCAGTAACACAGACAAATTTTTTGAATTGTATATTATTCATTTTCTAAAAGGTATTGAATGCATTGTACAAAAACCATAAATTATGTTTTTTAATATATATGAACAGTAAGTTAGGTTAGTATAGCACCAATAATAAATAATCTTGATATCATCTTAAAGGTAGACGCTAAATTGGCTATCATTCGGACGATACATAATTTTGATGAATTCATCGACATACATTAACAAGCGACAACATTTTATAATATTTCGTAAGTTACTTACATCCAAAACAAATGGAAAGTACCGAACTGGCTATTGTAAGTAACACCACATTGTATTTGACTGAAATTTCATTCTCAATCTATATACATTCAGTGCATTCTACAGGACCAACCTTGAATAATGAAATAATAAATAACTGCAACTAAATAGAAAGCTTCCGCATATATTTAACGAGTTGTATATTGTATGTTATTCAGTTGGGCAGACAAATCAACAACACTGTTTCTCAAGCTTGACTTAAACTTTTTATCTAACAGCAACGTATTCCCGTAAACAGTATGAGTGCCAAGCAAATTAACCGTTATATCTTCAGTATGAAGCAATATTTGAGTCGCTATTTCGGTTTCTTTTATTTAAAACATCATTTTTCGAAATTGGAACGTGTTTAAACAGTCTAATCCCGTCTACGTGAAAACCGGAATATCGTAATTTAGAGAATAGCGTGTGTTGTTTGTAAAAAACACACATCGTTATAAGTCAGCTGATAGATGATAGGCAGATTACCTTTGATTAGGTTTGTTTTTCAGCTAGTGGCAGATAAATAAAGTTAAGTTGATTAAGAATTTCCTTATATGTGTTTTCTTGAAGGAACATATTGGAAAGCCTAAATTTGAGATCGACTATTGTATTATACAAATTTTCTGGCAAAACAAGCTTAAATGACGATTTAGTGTGATTTTACGAGAACGTGTACTTAATTGTCTTGATCCTATTTAGTTTTGATGTGGAAATTTATATCGGCCTCCGATGTATATGATACAAAACGCGAAGTAAACATGGACTTTCCGAGTAATAGGATAACTACATCTTCCATTTTATGACTCTTAAAGTAAATCTTAAATTAATTATTATTAAAACTTAGTATAAGTACAATAAAACAAATAAAAGGAAAAAAAGAAAAAGAAGCATGTACACAATTAGCACAGAGCCACACCCACAACCGGTACAGAAACTAGTTGCAAATGAACCCCTAAGCCATCGCAAACATGCATAAGCTTGGCAACCGATAATAGTTAACAACAATTAATTTTCGAATCATAGTGACTTTTTAGGATTAAGAGCTGGTTTAAGTACGACATTGGCAAATCTCGTGTATTAAGCAAAGTTGCTTTAACGGACTTTAAAGTGTCCGATAATGAAAAAAGGTGATAGACGTTATTTAGGTTCTTGCAAACAACTCTGAGCGGATTAAACAGCTCACAATTATATTTACAATGACTAACCTTAACCAAGGTAAAGTGCCTAGAGAAGCGGTTAGGAACATTAAAACTTATTTCTCCAAGTAATGACGGCGAGTCAATAGCGCCGTTTATTAATTTGATTGCGAAACAAACGCCAACAACAAATCTACGTTTTTCAAGAGACGGTAAGGACAAAAGAAGCAACCTATTTTCATAGGGGGGAAGAGAAGCAGACGGATCCCAACCCAAATTCCTAAGAGCAAACAACAGGAATTGCTTTTGAATAGATTTAATTGAATCTACATAGCACCTATATGAAGGCGACCACACAACAGAAGCATACTCAAGTATAGGCCTAATCAAACACGTATACAGCCT